>VYZT01039639.1:82922-105782 GCA_013400735.1 Pomatostomus ruficeps
TCCTCGCCTTGGTCTCTCCTGTTTGCTCCTGTTGGGGCTCCCCGTCAGGACCCCAGAGCTGTCCCCTCACAGTGTCCCCTCTCCGACTCCCCTCAGATGTCTGTTTCCCCCTCACCGCGTCCCCCGCGGTCTCCCCTCAGTCCCACCAAAGATGTCTCAGTGCTCCCCTCACAGCAACCCCTCCAAGTCTCCCCACAGTCCCCCTTTCCCCTCAGTCCCCTCATAGTCACCCCCACCATCTCCCCTCGCAGTCCCACCGTGGATGGATCAACGGCCCTTCAGAGTCTCCCCTCAGAGCCCTCACTTCAGTCGTTCGCCGGTCTCTCCTGTTCGCTCCTGTCGAGGCTCCCCCCTCAAGACCCTGCAGTTGCCCCCTCACAGAGTCCCCTCTCTGACTACCCTCGGATGTCTTGGTGCCCTTCTCACAGTGTGCCCTCCAAGTCTGCCCATGGTCCCCCCTTCCCTTCTCAGTCCTTTCAGAGTCACCCCCACGATCTCCCCTTTCAGGCCCACCATGGATGGCTCAATGCCCCCTCACAGTCTTTTCTTCCCTCTTACTCCTCAGAGCTCCCACCCCAGCCTCTCCTCTCAATCCCACCATGGATGTCCCCTCTCGGTCTCTCCCTCAGTCCCCCTCAGGTTTCCCTCTCAGACTCCCATCAGTCCCCTCACAGTTACCTTTCCATTCTGCCTTCTCAGTCTCACCACGGATGTCCCCTCTCAGTGCCCCCCTCACAGCAATCCCCCTCAGAGTCTCCCTTCTCAGTTTCCCCTCACTCACCCCTCAACTGCCCCTCTCAGTCCCGCACAGATGTCCTCTCCCAGTGTCCCCCTCAGAGTGTCCCCTTTCAATTTCCTCTCAGTCACCCCCTCCAGTATCCCCTCTCAACCCCACTCTGGACATTCCCTCTCAATGTTCCCCTCACAAGATCCCCTCTCAAGCTCCCCCTCAGTGCTTCCTTTTTCCCCCATGACCTCAGAGCAGCCACACACAAGGGCAAATTTCCCATCAGAGGTGACCCACTCTCAGGCAGGAGCATCAAACCCAGTCTCACTTTACAAACGCTTTCTGCTCTGTCTAGACAGACTTCCCCAGCCCAAAACAGGTTTAGAAGACTGGAGCTCATATACTTCCATGGATTTCCATACTGGTTCCCAACCTGAGAATCAGGTCGTATAAGCCCAGGTGATGTGTGTGGCAGCAGAGCTCCTTGTACCCAAACTGGTTGCTTGGGGCTGTTTTCATTGCCTTCATGTTGGAAGGACCTCGAAGGGCCGCCACAGTGGGAGGAGAGGCTGGAGAAGGGCTGGACACAATCCTAAGGATGTGTTGACGAGCTCCATAAGCTGAAATGGATTCATCAGCAATAATTTATTGGTTTAAAGGAAATCGATAATGATGGATTGCTTTGCAAAGAGAAGTCTGCCTTTTGTTTACTGCAAAACTCGAATTCATTACATTTACTTCTACATTTACATGAATTTCATTACATTTACTTGCAAATTCTGTATTTATTTACATGGTGCCTGTCCTTGCTGAGGTCTGGCTGTAATCACGTGGAGGTCTCTGACAGGCCTCTGCTTCTATCACTGTATTACTCACTAGTTACACAAGGGCTCTCTGGTTATGCCTGCTTTAATTTCCTTCAAAAGCAGTGAGTTCCCATCTGTTTCAGGATGTTTCAGTTTGGGACAGGGTTCAGTGTCTCGCAGCAGCTCTAGATGTGAAAGCAACAGCTCTTGTCCAGCAGCATTTTACTGTGATTTAAGGCATTTCTCCCAGTTTAGGTTAATGGAAAATGTTTTGCTGTTGGAGGTGAGGGGTGGGAGTCAGGTCGGACTGTCAGGCACAGCCGAGGACAGTGGTGTCTTTTTCTTGCTCCTGCTTTGACTTTTTAAAAAGTTTGGTTGGTGTATTTTGATCTTGGATCTCTCTTTGTGCTTGCCTTGGCCATTACAATCTGGGAAACCTGAGCTAGTGGAAGGGTCCCTGCCCATGGCAAGGGGGTGGAATGAGCTGGTGTTTGAAGTCCCTCAAACCCCAACCAGTCTGTGGTTCTACAATTACATCCCTTACAGATTTGCTGGAGTGGGTGACACCAGGAGCCTTCCATAGCACTCTGCTCCCCTCATGACCCCCTTCCCTGGTCCTGCACTAATTCTGCAGCTCTGTGATGAAGTCAGGATGGAGATTTACCACTGGGGACAGATCCTGAGCAGTTCCACAGCTACTCCCCATCTCCAGAGGATGTTCATGCTGGGCAACACACCCATGTTACACCAGTATTGCAGTCCTGACTACACAGCCACTGAGCCAGGGGCCCTGACAGCCCCAGCACTGACAGGAGCTGCTGTGTCGCTGCCTCTGAGGAAAATGCCATGAACCCACTGATGGGAATGGGAAGAAAAGCAGAGGACGTATGGAGGCCGTGATTAGCTGGGAGAGCTCCTCTGTTTGGAGCCATGCTTGCCACATCGATGAAGTCAGAGAGGGGCTGCGAGTCCCAGGAACAGAGAGAGTGGGAGGGGAAGGAGGTGCTTTGGAGGGAGGAAGTCCTTTACCCCAGGCAGCAGGGGCAGGGGAGGAGGATCCTCCTGCCACTGTATTCTGCAGCTTCTCTGTGCTGCAATGTCCCCCTAGGACAGCCCCAGTAGCCCCTGCCATGGGGTCAGAACAGCACTGGGTTAATGACTGGAGGGAGAGGAAGACCTTGGCTGTTATCCGCTGCCCCTGGAAAGAGGGCTAAGATTAAATATCCTGAAGGCCTAAGAGTAGCTGGGGTACCACAGCCCTTTGGTATCAGTATTGCAAGACTTGGGTGGCCTCACCCCCTGGTAATGCCAAACATGGAACAAGCTTAAACAGAGTTGGAGGATTTAACGAAAAGAAACTCTTTGAAAGACACTATATGTCAAACACACCAATATTCCCAGTCTGGACCCCAGTGCATGGTGCTGGGCTCCCCAGCTGATCGCTAAGCCCTTGAAAGGATTCCTGAGGCCTTCATCTGTGGTGCTCAGGAGGGAGGGTGAAGCAGGTGCTTAATGGATAACTCCTTTATTCAGGGACTAGTTCCAAGAGAAATTTCATAATAAAATCTGCACTGCTGCAGCCCATCGCCAGACTTCCTGTCTCCAGAACTAAGCTGCTTAAAGACACAGTTCCTGAGATTCTACCTTCCTTCCCCGCCCAAAACATGGAAGTATCATTTCTATAGCTTGTGACCTCAAAACCTTACAGCCAAACAATTAGCAGTGTTTGAATAACTTCAGAGGAGCTCTGCCCTGTAACTTGCAGTCACTGTGGCACCATCAGAGCAGTTCTCATTGGGAATGGGAGTCTGTTTTTCCTGGTAATGTTATGTCCCAGCACCTTACCTTATGTGGCCTTACCATTCCCATGTGCTGCCAAAGCTGTCCCAGGACAGAAGAAAAGCCCAGAGCCCATTGCCTCCTCTCCTCTGGGTGCCGCGGAAGGTGCTGCCTATTCTTTCTCCAGGCACGTCTGGTTACACACACCCTGCACTCATGGGATTGTGGAGCAACTTTATGTGAAATAACTGTTGTTTCTGGCTTCTGATTTTCATTGTATGTGTGAATTCCGTGGTGTTCAGGAAGTGGTGGTAACCCAGGGACCGCAATCACAGCACTGTTCTGTGTTTAGCTGCATGTGAACTTCTGCAAACCCTTGGCTCCTTGGGCTACAGAGCCTGACACACATCCCAAAGGGTCTCCTTGCTCCATTTCATGCTAAAGGAGTATTTCCAGGTGGCTGTACATGTTCTGTGGGTGCCATCCTGTCATCTGTTGTTGTCAAGAACCAGTCAGATCTGATTCTGCTCTTCTTTTCTGTTAGTATTCATTAATTTAAAGCCGTTTCCTACCTACTTGTTGAATAGATTCTAGTGGGGACTGGATGCAGACTTGGACTTTTCTGTGAATTGCTCAAAATCCTGCCCATTATCTGTCAGGACCATCTAACTCTGATGTGGAGGAATCCCCCAAGTAATGGGTCAGGCTATCTCACCAAAGTGAGAGTAGAAGTTCAGGAAAAACAGAGTGTTCTGTCATCAGCAGAATTGAATCTGTCACTCTGAGGGGTCCTTCTTCCTTATGTCCCAAATGTGAAGCCTTTTTGCTGGAATTGGCCTGTAATTTTGCCATGCCTGACAAACTATTAAGAAGAATCTGTATAAGTCTTTGTGCTCTCACTCTGGGTTGTTGCTTGACAAATCTCAGACTTTGCCTGAGAGACAACAGTCCCTTTGCTTTATTTTTAAAGTCAAACTGCTGTGAATGTCTGTCTTTGGGCTCTGCTACATTATGGTTTCTCATCTCTCTGACACTAGCTTGCAACCTGCCCCACAGTCACTTTGAAAATCATATTTGTACCCATAAAATAGTAATCTGGGCAAGTTTCATGTCTGCCAGCTCCCTTTTAGCAGTTGCAATTAGTGGTTTATGGGTGGTTTCAGCCAACATGGGCCAAAAAAAAGACACAGAACATTTTTTTCCCTTGCAGATTATGGTGAAAGATCCCTTCCCTGAGCACACAGAAAGGTAGGATGCCCATAGATACACTTTGGCCACTTGAGATGGGAAGATTTCAGTGTTTCCCACCTCCCTGCCTTGTCCCCCAGTTAAAGATGTGGCCTTCCCGTTGCACCATCAGTAGCAGAGGGCATTCACAAGCTCTTCAGGTGCTGCCACTCACAACTCGGCATGAGCTGAATCACAGATGCACAGCAGTCCGAGCCTGGGTGCTGAGCTGTGAGCATAGGATTGAGCACTGCTCACACTCCCCTCTGCCAAATTCACCACAGGCTCCACCTCTTGCCCAAACCCAGATCACGGAGCAAGATCTTATCCTTTCCACCAGAGCTGGTGCTTCCCTCCATTCATTCTGTGCCCTCCACACAGCTCAGAGCGGTGGCCTGTCAGCATCATCAAAACTGAGGGACTGGGTGATTCCTCATCCCTTGAAAGGTGTCTCTAGATGCCCATTTCTGTCCTCTGCTTATCCCATGATGGCATCACAGAGACAAGATCTTTCAGTACCTAAAGGGACCCTAGAGGAAGGATGGGGCAGGACTATTTACAAGAGCATGTAGTGACAGGATGGGGGGAATGGGTTCAAATTGAGACTATGTTTAGCTTAGATATTAGGAAAAAATTCTTCCCTGGGAGGGTGGGGAGGCCCTGGCACAGGTTGCCCAGAGAAGCTGCGGCTGCCCTATCCCTGGAAGTGCCCAAGGCCAGGCTGGATGGGGCTTGGAGCAACCTGGGATAGTGGGAGGTGTCCCTGCCCATGGCACTGAGTGGGACAAAATGGGCTTTGAGGTCCCTTCCAAACGAAACTATTCTATGATTCTCAGCACTTTCGATCACACTAAGCATTGTTCCTTTCCATTCAATGCCATCCAAGCATTTATTAACCTACTTGGACACACTGCGTATGTCTTTTGTGGAAGCAATTCATTACTATAAATCTCATAGTTCCTTTTTTTTCTGTCTCTGCATATAGCTTGTGTTTTTTTCTAATCAGTAGCAATGCTCACAGCAATGCAGTGACTTCCACGTAAGTGTCTGGGATGACATTTGGAAACGTCCTCCATGTGTTCTGGCTGACAGTCCTTATTTTTTGCTGCAGCAAAATCTGGTGTTCCCAAGAAAACTCTGGCCAAGCTCAGAGTGTCACCACCATCCTGTCAGTCACCTGTGTGCAAAAGTCTGCTGAGCCACCGTCAAGCCAGGCCATGGGGACACTGGTGGCATTTTCCCCTGCTCTGCCATTGTCCTGGTTGGTGGAGGCAGCCACAACAGTACGGCTCTGCAATTCCTCCTGCTCTGTTCAGCCTTGCCCGTCCCTCTGCCTCTTCTCCTCTTGGTATCAGTGACAGCTTTAGTGCAAAACTTGGTTATGTCAAGGAGCTTCGTTCCTGGGAAATTCTCTGCACCGTCTCAGTGTTAATCCTGGCTCCCATACCAGTGTTTAAGCTTTTTGGTGTGGGTTCAACTCCTCACAACTCTTAAAAAACTTTATTTTCCATCAGAGACTCTGCTGAACTCCTGTAGTCATCCAGAGACCAAGCCCCAGCTCTTCCACAGTGTCAGCCTCTCTATCTGCTGAGTTAAAAGCCAGCTGTGAAATGTTTTGGATTTAGATGGCAGACAGGTCCCTCACCCTCTGCATTAGACTCCAAGAACCTGCCCAGGTTCTTGGAGGATGGTACAGACTCAGGTGGCTGCCCTGTCCTTGCTCTGGCACTGCCATGTGCAATCATAGAATAATGAAATGCTTTGGCTGGGGAAGGACCTTAAAGCCCATTTGTTCCAACCCAGTGCCATGGGCAGGGACCCCTTCCACTTATCCCAGGTTGCTCCAAGCCCCATCCAGCCTGGCCTTGGGCACTTCCAGGGATGGGACAGCCACAGCTTCTCTGGGCACCCTGTGCCAGGGCCTCCCCACCCTCACAGGGAAGAATTTCTTCCTGTGGACTGTGCGCTCCTCCCATGGAGGAAAGGGCCCCCAGCAGCAACCAGGAAGCCTTTCTGGGCTGGGTCTTGGAAAACTGTCCTGCTGAACCAGTTCCAATTTGTATGAAATTCTTCAATATTCATCAGGGCAGGGAGGGCATTGAGCTGGGTTGACAAGGGGAATTACATTAACTGCCTATTTGTGCCTCCAGCCTCACTCTTCCCCCACCACAAGAGTCCTTTTCTTGTTGGGGGTAAAAAAAGGGCAACTTCCACAGGAGCCTGAAGCTCATTGCTCACTGGTTTGGGAGCAGTAGAAAGAGGGACTGGCCCAGCCCCACATTGCCCCACATGTGGGATCATGATGACTCTTTTCACCCTTTTTTTAGTAGATAAAGTGTTTGTGGAAAACTTCACCTTCTACAGGTAACTCTGGTGTGTTCAGGGCGTCAGTGAGTACTCAGAAAACCCCCTTTTTAGAATTTGGAAAGCACTGAAACCTTCTGATTTATTAATTGACAATGAAAATACTTCATTTCCATGCTGTGTGAGCAAAATTTTAAAAACAGCTTTTACCTCCACAACTGCAAAAATAAAGGGAGTAAGAAAGGACAAAATGACTAAAACATATCAGTCCAATCACCTTCCCCGCAGCAATTTTTTCACATGCTTGATTCAAAACAAATTCCTTATTTTTTCTTGTTATGGCAACAACCAGTTCAAAGGCTCCACTATTTCTCCAGCCTTGTAGTTCTCTCAGACAGCTCCTTGGGCACAGCCTGGCTCTCATGCATCCCAGTTGGATGCATCTTGCATCCCTCCTGTCGCCCTGTTTTGGCTGCCTGAACCATACCTGGCACCTCCAAGGTGCCCAGCACAGAGCCAAACACAAACCTTTCCTGGTGATTCAGTCCAGAGTTTCTCCCAAACACAATGTAAGGGCTTTAGGTGGAAAACCTTTTTTCAGCATTAATCACCTTTCACCATAAGTTTGCCTGAGCTCGTAAATAATGGGCTCTGGTGAAAGTAGAACTAATTATTGTTATTATGGCTTCTAGCTCATAGAAACATGGAATGACAGACTGGTTTGGAAGGGACTTCGAAGACCATCTCATTCCACCCTTCTGCCATGGCCAGGGACACCTTCCACTAGCCCAGGTTGCTCCAAGCCTCATCCAGCCTGGCCTTGGACACTTCCAGGGAAGGGACAGCCATAGCTGCCCTGGGCACTCTGTTCAGATTAAGGGGGTCAGAGCAGGGCAGCAAAGTGGCTGTGGGGGTGGTGATAATCAGCACAGGAAAAACTGGGATCATTTCCACTGGAATACCTGTGAGAGAACAACTCCAATGAGGTGCTCTACTCTGTTGCTTTCAAGGTTATCAAAGAAATGATCACACCCCCAGCTGTGGTGTCCCATTCTGTGACATTAATGGCAGGGAAATTTAAAGCCGAAGGAATCTCTTGGCACAGGATGTAATTTGCCTGGGGAAATTAGTTTCAAAAAGGATCAGAAAGTTAAATACAATTGCAGAGCTTAAATGAAGGCAAATAATTTTATAGCCAAAATAATATTTTTCTATGATAAATTATGTAGAAGGCAAGAGTAATAAAATGTGATGCTCCAGGGAATAAAACAATCCCTGTAAAGGTCAGGAAGCTCTTTTAACATACCTGCACATAAGTCCAGATGCATTTTAATTTGTTTGGGTTTTGTGCCCTTGATTGGACATGAAACTCTTGCCTGAAGTTCCTCAAGGCCAAACACCTCATTGCATGGACAAGAAACCTTCCCCAGCTCTCTCAGGATACTGCTCCATCTTTTGAAGCATGAGGCAGATGATTCCTGGTCCACTCCTGTCCCATTCCTGCAGGACTTTACACACTGCAAGTCTTGGTGGCATCTCACCCCATGACTTGTGACTCCACTGTCTCTAATTATATCAGGATTAAGTTTTCATCCCAAGATGCCCACCTTGGGCATGATGCTTAATTCCTGTGGTGCAGAGTTTCACGGCTTGGCTGTCAATGTGCTCTGTGCTTCAGTCTTAGATCATCCGAGGTTGCTTGCCTTCGTGTCTTAAGCCAACAGCACGTTAGGTGTTGAGATGAAAAATTCCCTTTTCCCCCGCTTTTCTTCCACTGCATATCAGCTTATCCCAACCTTGTGCTTACCAGGGAAGTGGAGCCAGATGAGCTCTGAATCACCCAGCCTGCAGGTCCCATCACTGTCATCCTGGAGTGGGGCCTGGCAAACTACTGCACCTCATCTCAATGCCCCAGCTCCTCCACACCCAGTGTATGGTCACAGCCCTTAAATCAGCCCATTTGGCCTCTGCCAGGTCAGCTCCACTCCCCACGGCCAAAGCCCACATCTTCCTGCTTGTCCAAAGGCTTCTCAGCTGCATTCCAAGTTCCTCTGTCATCCACACAAGATGACTATGGGTGTTCATTTAGGGCAATTTACCAGGCTGGTTTGAATATGAGAGCTCAGAAATTTATTTCACACTTGTGAAACGAACCCAGACCCAACTTTTTCACAACGGCTGTCAGTGATGTTCACAGTATCCTGAAATGCTCGGGTGGAACTTGCTTGTGAGTTTTGTAGAATTACCCTCTGGGAGAGAGTAAATATGGGAGAATTTGAGCTAGGAAAGGCAATTTACATTATTGAAGTGTTGAAACATGACAGAGCTGTTACCTCAAATCTGTATTATAAAAGTACCCAAAGACTTGACAAAATACGGGATTTTCATAGACTCCCAGACTGGTTTGGGTTGGAAGGGACCTTAAAGCCCATTTTGTTCCACGCCCTGCCATGGGCAGAGGCACCTTCCACTGTCCCAGGCTGCTCCAAGCCCCATCCAATCTGGCCTTGGACACTTCCAGGGATCCAGGGGCAGCAACAGCTTCTCTGGGCACCCTGTGCCAGGGCCTCCCCACGCTCACAGGGAAGAATTTTCTCCCAATATCCCATCTAACTTGGTCCTCTGGCACTGGGAAGCCATTCCCCCTTGTCCAGCTCTCCTGCAGCCCCTTTAGGCCCTGGAAGGTTCATAGTACACATCATAACACATAACACAGATATCTGAGACATCTTCAAAGAAGTACCCACTGCAGTCATTACATGGTCCTCGTCTCCCCCCAGCCTTCGATCAGAGATGTTTAGAGTGATCTCTGCCGCTTCCAGAGCAAAGGCAGCTCCACCTCCTCCTTCCCCAGCTCACCTCTAGGAAGTAGTGACCCTCTGCACTCCCACACCAGTGCAAGTTCCCACCACAACACTGGGACATCATGGCTTTGGTTATGACTTTGCGTCATTGGCTGCATGCAAACCAACAAAAAAAAACATTCCCAAACTGTCTGGCTTTGTATTTTCCTGGAGTCTAAGTCCAGTTGAAGTCAGTAGATCATCTTTTCTGTATTTTTGAACATCACAAGTCACCGCATTTCAGGTGAATGTTGAGCCCTATCATTCAGGCCAGATTAAAACCCAGCAGCCCTGGGGAGAGCAGAGCTGCTGTGGGCTGACAGGGGAAGTGACGAGGTGCCAGCATGGCCCTGGCACTGCCAGGGAGGGTTTAACAGCTCACAGCAGCAGCCTGGTGCTCTGACCCAATGGACGGAGGATGATCCAGGCACCCTGAGCCCTCTTCCTCCCCAGCTGGCACAGGACACTGAGCTTTCAGACCGGATGACCTCAAAGCACTTGGACAAGGCAAGAAATCCTCGTGGCTTCGCCTCTCAACTCCCTGCTTGCAGGCTGAGCCCTTCCTCCCAGTTGCTGAATTAAAACCGTGTGGTTTAAAATGAGCTAATTTTGCTTGAAAGGCTGCAGGCCCCGGTGCAGGCACCGCTCGCCTCACACGCTGTCGCAGTACGCAGCCACTGTTGCTGCAAGAGAGCTGCAGCTCATTTCAAGGTTAAATTTGTCCAGCTTCAGTCCCTGGGATATTTACCTCTCTGGAAATAATCTGGGGATGCTGCAGTCCATTACAGTGGAGCTGTTGCTTCCCTTGGTCAGATCTCTGGGCAAGTGCTTGAGTTTTAACACTGCCATATCCCTACATACACCCTTCTCTGTATTCTGGGGTTTTTTTAAGGTTAAGGAAAACATATTTTATTTTCAAGCTTTTCTTTGTAATTGCAAGGACCAGATACTCTTTTTAAATGACAAGAGATGAGAAACTTATGCATTTGCATGACCACAATGGTTTTAAAAACTCCTTTAACTAAACCATTGCCCAGATTTTACCAAAGACACGTGGGGATGAGGTATGTGAGGGCCACTGACACCCAGCACGGAACACACGAGCCCTGAAGTACCTAAAATTATCTCATGTTGGCTTTTGAAGATATGTCTCCACCCTCCATTCAGAATGACAACTTCTGGCAACAACAAGAAAACAGAAATGACAGATGGTAACAAAATCTGGTACACAAACATGACAGTAGGCAATATAATGAACATTTCACCCACTCCTTCATTTATGCTAATCGGCGCTTTTGAGCAACCGGAATTGTTCTGCCAGACAGCCGCGGATCTGAAGCATGGCACAGCAAATCTCAGAGGGCCACCAACCTGAAACCAGGGTAAAACCCCACCGGGCGACTCACTGTGACTGAAATTAAAGTAGCACTAAACTCCAACCCTGAAAAAATCCCCCCACTCCCAAAAAGCACATCAACCTCTCCTCCTGCCCTGAAATTCCTACCCTGAAAACACCACAGCCACAAAACAGAGGCAGTTCAGTTTTCCTGCTACCCAAAATCTTCACCAAAATTCAGAGGAACCAGCAGAAATGAGAAGTAGCAGCCTTGCAGTCAATGTGAATTGCGCTAAATAAATGTATTTGTTACGGCAACAAAAATTTCCTTCAAAAAGCGCTTTTCTCCCAGACTCAGCTCTCTGGGATGGACTCCGTCCCTGCAGGAAAATGGTTACTCTTCCCTTTGAAGCCCACTTATCTCACGCTGACATTCTCAGCGGAAGGTGCTATGTCACCCACAAACCTCCTTTTATTTCCTATAAAAATGTAAATCAGCCTATTTTTTCCCCCAACAACCTTATGTAATGAGCAGTGTCCTCACTCAATCATTCTGAAGACATGTTTTAGCCTCTATTTTATGCAGGAATCTGTAAGACTGAAACCGTTCCTCCCCTTCCTTTCCTGATATTTCAGTGCTTGCTCCTTTGCCTGCTGATGCGAAGCTCTGTGGCCATTCCTGGCATGGGCAGGACCTCAAAACATCTCAGAGGGCAACAGCAATACCCTTATATTCTCCCAAGGGTATAAAATAAGTTTTCCCACAAGTAAATTGCCAGTGCTTTCAGGAGAAAAGGGGCAACCTTGAGCACTTGTCCTCACAGCCAGCTGGGATGTGTAATTGTACAAATCTGTGTATATTTGTAATTATAAATGAGGCTGGTCCTCCATCATCAAGATTTCAAGACACTGCCCTTTACAGGACCAAATTTTCCCTTACTTACAGTGCTGTCACACATTACCCACAGCAGATGAAATGCTCTCTTCTGCGGGCAGAATCACAGTGAAAACACAGGAAAAATAGTGAATTTTGGTCAAAATATTTCAGTTGCTTTTGAGGGCAAAAAACCCCATGGTCTTGCTGTGTTTCCAGTAACCAAGTCTGAAAGTCCTATGCTCGACCCCAGGAGAAGGGGCTGGAGAGAATCTTTGTGTCGGCGATTCATTTCATAGGATCAGAGATCTCCCGCTGTCCTCATGAAGATCCACCCAGACTTCTCTGACCTGGGGAAAACTTCACTTCTGCCTCCTGTCTTATTCACTTGTCATTTCCCACCCTGGATGAAGCATCCCAGCCTGTTAAGTTGTTCCTTGGGTGAAAACTACTCCATTTCTTTAATCATCCTTGATGCCCACCTCTCCCTCTTCTAGACTTTCCGTGCAAAGCCATGTATCAATTTGGAGTCAAGGGGATCTCAGCACATGGAGCAGTTGGAGAAGTATCCCACCATGGATGGAAGCTTGCCAGATTAGGGTTTCCTGTTCTTCTCTCTGCTTCAGTCTCAATCATTCCTAAAAATAACGCTCCAACCAACTTCCAGACTTGAAATGCTGGAGAAGCACTGACCAGTAGGGCTGGGGTCTTCCAGAGACTCCCACACTGCAGCTCCTGAGTGCTTTCATAGCCCTTTTATAGAATAGTTCGGGTTGGAAGAGACCTTAAAATCCATCCAGTTCCACCCTCTGCCATGGGCAGGGACACCTTCCACTGTCCCAGGCTGCTCCAAGCCCCGTCCAGCCTGGCGTTGGAAACTTCCAGGGATCCAGGGGCAGCCACAGCTTCTCTGGGCACCCTGTGCCAGGGCCTCCTCACCGTCCTAGGGAACAATTCCTTCCCAATATCCCATCCATTCCTGCCCTCTGGCAGTGGAAAGCCATTCCCTCTTGTCCTGTCCCTCCACCCCTTGTCCCAAGTCCCTCTCCAGTTCTCCTGGAGCCCCTTTAGGCCCTGCAAGGGGCTTGGAGCTCTCCCTGGAGACTTCTCCAGGTGAACACCCCCAGCTCTCCCAGCCTGGCTCCAGAGCAGAGGGGCTTCAGCCCTTGGGGCATCTCCGTGGCCTCCTCTGGCCTCGCTTCAGCTCCACATCCTTCTGATGCTTGTGCCCCAGAACTGGAGGTGGCTCTGCAGGTGGGGTCTCACCTGAATCCCCCCCCCACCTACTGCCTATGCTGTGGGATGAGCCTTGGATAAGGCTGGCTTTCTGGGCTGCCCCTTCAATCCATAGGTACAGAATGTCACCTGCTAAAAAATAAGCAAATCCTCAGGGTTTTTTTGGTTTTAGGTTTTTTTCGAGGCTTTATACACACAGGCTTCCCATCCCCTACCACCCATACTCCCCCTTTCCTTTGCCTAATTTCAGAATAAGGACACCGCACATGATGTTCCTTCTCTCCAGGACATGGTGAGCTGGCTGGCAGGTTGTCTGATGAGAAGGAATCTGCCCCAGGACATCGTGAAGAGGTGGAAGCTTCTGCCGGTTGTTTGTCATGGAAAAGGGAAGATGCCTGCACTAAGCTGCTACTGGAACCAGGAATGCCAGCTCAAAACCTCAAAACCAGGAACATCAGCTTGGGACGATGCTGCTCTGATGCTGCTATGGCTGAAGGAGGCTCAACCCCACGTCCTCAGCCACCCAGGTGCATTCAGCGAGTCCCACAGCCAGGGGTCCCTGGGTGCCCGGAGCTGCCTGGCCATGGGGTGTGTAGGGCGCAGGGGCTGGTGGATGGACTGGGTGGCTTTGCTGAAGCCCTGGGCCAGGACCCCCGACTGCCGCCCGTCCTGCCGGGGCCGTCCCCACGTCCCCAGCGGGCTTTGCCCGCTCGCTGGACACACTCAAAGTTCACGGTGCTATAAATACCCGGGCACAGGGCTGCCAGCGGGGCCGGCCGGCGCGGGGGGGCTGCTAAAACCCAACGGGCTTTCGTTGCAATTAACCCTGTGTGTGCACGAGTCCCCTCTGTGCCGTTTGAAAAAGAGGAATCCTCCAATTCGAAACGTGTCTAAAGCCAGAAGAGAGCAGCAAACTCCTTCAATGGGCTGATTCCTGCTGGGAAGAGCCCTGGGATTGGTACCAGGGCAGGAAGAGCACAGGGAGCTGGAGAATGTTGCAGGGGATGGGTGTTTTGTGGCCAGGCATATCTACAGCTGCTGTGTGACCCCCCAGCTTGGGCAGGTCCTTGTACTGGGGATGCAGTGACGTGCATTCAGCATGGCTTGTGTCGCCGATAAAGCAGAGGCTGCCTGTGCACCCCACATTTCCCACAGAGCGTGGCCTCATGCTACACAGCCCCACATGGCCCCAAAAAGCACGACCCCACGCCCTGCCCCACATGGCCCCTCAAGCAGAGCCCCACACCCTGCCCTGTATGCCCCCACACACCGCAGCCCTGTGCCCCGCAGCCTGCCCCGTGTCCGCGGCACCACGTGCAGAACTCGTTCCCAGCAGAAGGGCTAAAACGCATCGAAAAAACTTGAAGGGCAGCAGAAATGCACTAAATCAGTACAGGCTCCAACCCCGGCTTGGGGACAACCCCAAAACGTGGAGTCCCCAGTGGTGTCTGGGCACCCGAGGCGGAGCACAGCACATCACCTGCAACAGGGTGTCAAGCGGCTCCCTGGGGAGCCGAACAGGGGAGACGCCTGTGACCCCGCCCAAAGCTGTACAGAGCCCTTTTGTGATGGCAAACGTTATCTCTTTAACCATTACCCTCCCACATCTTACCCTGCCGGGCTGAGGGGCGAGCAAGTCTCTGAGGAAAAGCCTCTTGCCCCTTCTGCCCTGTTCAAACCACGGGAGTTGGGAAGCTCGGAGCAAATCGGCAGAGCAGAGCCCCACGGGCTGTGTGCTACCCCCGGCTCCTGCTGAGGCTGGACACGACTCAGTGCACGGGGCTCAGGGAGAACGGCTCAGGGCTGAGCAAGGTCCTTGTGGCCAAAGGCGATCTCCAGCTCCATCGCGGCCAGGCTGCCTCGAGCACGTTTCCATGGCCTTGCAGGCAGGGGATGACCCTGCCCCCTGCCCTCGGGAACCTCTCCACTGTGAGGGACCCTTGGCCTTGCTCAGATCACAGTGCCCAGCTGACCCTGCCACCAGAACAACCTCATTTCAGCCTAGGAAGTATCACCTTCTGGGCCCCTTCAGGCCAAGCAAAGGCACATTCATCACCTCTCCATCGTCTCCTCTCCTCCCATCATCACCGCAGCCCCTGGGATACCAAACACCTCCTTGTTGGAGTTGGATGCTGTGGCTCTTCCTGACGTTTACTTGACCAGAATTTTGGGTTACTCAGGTCATCACTCCTGATGCCGACAGGGTCCTGCACCACAGCTGTGCCCTGCCCCGTTCCTCACATTCCCTGTGCTGCTGTGGGATGTGGCTGCCCCAGAGTTGGTCCCTGCAAGCCCCAGGGCCGCTGTCAGCGGCACTGCCGGACCCGGCACGGTGCAGCACCGGAGCAAAGGAGCCGAGCGGATGGCACTAGGGGGAGATAAAGGCCGGGACATACCGGGCCCTGCGCCCTTGCCAGCCCTCCTGTCCCCTTGTCTCCAAGGCCACCCTGGCCCTGGCTGCTGGCGGGGACAAAGGGGACACCTGCAGGTTTCCACCTGTCACTGTCCCGTTGCTTTGTGGGGCCTTTCCTGGCATATTCAGTCTTTGGGAAGCATCTTTGGCAATGACAGACCTAATGGTATTTACGCCTTTATGCAGCAGGTATAAAAGTAAGAAATTTTATCTTCTCCCACACACAGGTAGTGCATGGACATCCCAAAATCCATCCAGGAAGAAGGAGAACAGACATAATGTCCAGAACGGGGGTCAGGAGGGAAGGAGGAGTCTGGGGACATGGCCTGGAAGCAGAGAGGGACACATGCTGCAAGACCTCAGCTGGAGGCTCAGCCTGCCACATCTGACTCCCCTTTCCTAATGTCCCTGGGTGCACTTGGCATCAGCACAGCTGTGACAGCCTTTACAGGACCCCACCACCAGCAAACTGGGCACCTTCAGGGCTAAAAACCATTTCAGGGGACTTCTGGGTCAAGGTACCATCCCAGTATCACACCAGCTCCTCTTCTCCCATGGATGTTCCCTTCTCCACAGGCTCCCCCTGACCCCTCTCATTGGAGATGGGAAGAGTTCACTAGGCAGAGTATGGGGGAGCTCCTGGGAGACAAAGAGCTGAACCAGCAGGACTTGTCCCCAGTAGAGCTGTTCATACCCAGCTGGATCACAGTGACACCCATGGGTGCAGCCGTGGCTCCTGTGGTGTGAATCAGTGCTGGATGCTGGGGTAGGCACTGTGCAACAGCAGCTCTGCAGGCAAGAGCCACACAGGCGGGGCACTTTCCCCTTGTATTTTCTATGGATTAGAAAGAAAAGTTAAATCTTGTCCTTTTTTTCCAGGAGGAGGGATTCAGAGTGTGGCTGGCACAGAGTTATCAAAAAATGCTGCTAATACAGGTTTGTACATCACTTGCAACGCCATCAAACCACGGTGCCCTGGGAGCCTGGGCTCACTGGGCACATCCCTGAGCTCCCCCCAAAAAGCCCACACAAACACCACACAAAAAACACCCCAAACCACCAACCCGCTGCAAAAGTGTTTTCTCTCCCACTGCCCAGTTTGGTCACAACCACAGTACACAGATGAAACACTTGCCCTGCAGCCACATTTCTGGTTTGCTCATATTTACAATTATTTAGAGCTCCAGCTCCACAGTTTGCAACTTTTTCTCTTCTAAACTTCGTAACTGCCGGTGCTGGAGGGGAATGGGGCTGGTAACGTGATAGGGGTGTTGGCCTTGGCCCAGGAGGCTGCATGCAGAGGGTGGAAGGCAGAGGGGTGCCCAGGCTGGGGTGTTATCCAAGCCCCTGCAGGAACAAGGTGTCTCTGGCTCGATGTGAGCTGGCAAGAGCAAGAGGAGGGAAGGAGATCCTCTGTCAGCGCTTTGCTATGCACTGTGCTCTCTGTTCTCCACTGCCTGGACTCACCACTGCTGTGGTGGCAGGACACCCATTCCCAGGGCTGCTCATCCTGGGTCCTTTCTCCCTCTCAGGCCTGCAAAATTCCACGTTCTGCTTCAGCTTTGTTCCAAACATACCCAAAAAGCAGAAACCAACACAACATCACTGCTTTTCCCACCCTGTGAGGTGAGCAAGGTGCATGGAGCAGCACCCAGATGGGTCACCCTGTGTGCTGAGTGTCCCCTGACAGAGGTGGCTCCAACACAATGCTGTTGTATGAAAGAGCTGAAGATCTGTGCTCGGACCCTGTCACAGCCCCTAAACCCTCAGGGGGCTCTGGTTCAAGTCTGGGGTTGGCACTGTCCCTTACCCAGGCAGATCCATGGGTTTGCAAACCAAAAATGCCAATTTTTTTCTGCTATTTTTCAATAACATAAAATAAGGACAGAAGCATTCCCTGAGGTTGCTCACAGCATCCAGTGCTGTGACTGCATCATGTGCCACTGCAGGATGCCAGCCCAGGATCTTGGGCTGCAAAGGGACAGGGATTGGGGTTTGTTTCACTTGCTTCCATGCTGCTTCTTTGCTTTAGTAAATAATTCCTAAGATCATGCCATTCTGCCACACGTTCTAGACAATCATTTCCCATCTCCCAGCCTGAAACAGCCTTTGAGAAAGGACATTTCACCTCCAATGTGCCCCTGGCACTAATACAACCCCTCTGCAGGCAGAGCCGGGCTTTTCCCAAAGGTTCTTGTTCACAGGCACCTCGTGCCAAGCTCAACATGGTCACTTGTCTTCGAGTGTCAAGTACAAAGCATATGCAGGACAGATGGGTATGAGGTTTATAAGATAATTAAGCATGTTAATGAAGTTCATTTGCATCTAGCTCTTAAATTCCCATAAACTCTGCAAGGCGGGGAAATGAGAATTGCTGCTCGACGCCACAAAGGAACAGAAGTTTAGTTACCAAAAGCAAACTAGCGATTAACAAGCAAGACTCAAAGCTGCTGTGGCCAGGCTGAGCACAGCCCTGCAGGCCCCCCTGGCAGAGCCACGACACACAATGCCCCCCACACCACTGCCATGGCTACAGCCATCCATACAAACTGCTGGTGGGCTTTGCTGGACTGAAACATCACGGAACCAGAGAGAGCAGGCGGAAATCATTGCTCCAAAGAAAGATTTGACCCAGAGATGAAGAAAAAGCTCTTTGGTGTGAAAAGGAAAGTCACGGCTGGTGCAGGCAGCCAGGTGAGAGCACCCTCTCCATGGACTGCCCTTGAAGCAGGACCAGGGCAGAGCCCTTCAGTGAAGTCTTGGTGATGGCACAGCAGAGAGAAGCAGATGGCATCCCCTGGGCAGAGATGGAGTCCCCTGGGCTGCGACCCAGACAGAGCTGGAGCAGCCCCAGCAAAACAGGGGAACAGCCTGGATTGGGGACCCCCAGGGAATCCCCAAAGGTACCGCAGAGGAACCAGGGCAGGAACTGGCAGATGTGCTCCACACCTACCTCCCACAGGGTTGTAGTTGGGAGGGCACTGGGGTCCTAATGTGTGGCCAAGCCTGGGCCAGAGGTCACTTGCAAGTTCTCACCTCCACAGGAAAGCTGATCTAGCACCTCTGGTTAAGCAAGGTGGGCACAAGCCAGGCAGTTCCCAGCCACCCATGGGTCACAGACTGGGAGATGGCTCCAGGTGCTGCAGCATCTCCCATTATCCCAAGGTGATGGTGGTTCCTCAGAAGCAGAGACCCCAAGAGTGGCACAGCTGGGCAGTGCAGAACCTGGGACCACCCCACACCAATAACCCAAGGGGTCAGGTACCACTCACCTTCCCAGCACCCAGGACAATCCTGGTGCACAGAGGAGGAAGAAGCCAGTGGATCCCACAGAGATCCCACTGCTGCAGCATGCCTGAGGTGCCAGATCTCTGGCAGCACTTGTAAGTGGGAGACATGGAACAGCCTCTGGGTTGGCCCCGCTGTCCCCCACTGTCCAGCTGGGCTGAGCACCCCATATCTGCAGGCCGAGTTCCCAAGGCTCACTATGGACAAACACAGGCCAGACTTTCAGGAACTGCTGTGAAACATCTCCCTGAGAGATCTTTGGGCTTTTCTTGTTACACAGTCCCCACACAAACTAACCATGCACAGGGTGGGTCTTTCAATACACGCAGCAATGGTGTACAATGTGTCCTGACCACAAAACCAAAGCCCAAAGAGAAAAGAAACTTTAACGTGGGCTTACCCAGGACAAGGCAAACTGAAAACAGGAAGACTGGGTTCATTTGAAATACCTTGATCAGATTTATTAAAAAATATCCCTTGGCAGTTAGCAATCACCACGATCCACAATCAGAACCTGACTGGACAACATTGGAACAGTTTTCACCTACAGCAGAAGGCAAATAGCTGGGAACACCCTAGCAAGGCCTACATACCCCTACTGGCCTTAAACACTGGGCTGGCAGCAAGGAGCCCAGGGCAAATGCTGGCTCTGCTGCCAACTGCACTGCAGGTGTTACCGTGTGTTCTGATACTTACCTGCTCTGGGAAAAAAACAAACATTCAAAATATGGGGGAAAAGAATCAGTTGGGCCCCAGAGAAACTGGATGCCGCTTCTCTTTGATTCCAGCAGCTCTTTGTCTTCTGAAGCAGAGGGAGAGCAGGGAAAGGGGACAGTGTGGCTGGACACACACAGATGCTGTGGCTGCTTGGTGAGAAGGGTTTGGTGCTGCAGAATGCAGTGGTGGTGGGTCACTGGTCATTGACACGCAGCAGGATCCAGAAGAAACCTCAACATCTTCCAGGTCAAACCCAGACTGGGAAGGGCTCAGGGCTTCATGAGGGGTTTCATCATGCAGTGAAACCCAATGAATATCCAGTGGGATGCTGACAAGAAACTCCGAAAGAGGTGGGGGTGTTGTGGGACAGACAGACACAGGGTTTGCTCTTTGGGCCAAATTCCAGTTTTGGAAGCATCAAGGCTCCTCTTCCTGCTCAGCCACTCCCGCTCAGCCAGTCCTTGCTCTGTGGACACTCACTCCAGAATAACTGCCTCACTCCCCTTTCCAAGCTAATTCAGGGGATCTGAATAAGGCACTGGAATTCCAGAGTAAACCATCAATGCTCTCTGCCAAAGAGAAAAAGAACTATTTAAAGTTCATCCCCAGTTTTGGCCAACATAAGCTCCCTATGGGGAAAAGCTCTGCCGCAGCCAGCAGTGACCTGTGGTGGCTGCAGAGGTGCTGCCAGTGCTGGCTGCATGGCCCCTTCCCAATGCTTCAGAGCTGGATTAAAATGAAGAAAAATTAGGAAGGAGTTGTCTTCTCACCCGGCACTGGGAACATGAAGGTCATTCACTGCCAACCAACACATCAAAGTGCAGCGGGTCTATGTGACAAATTCCTTCCGTGTTTAAGATGTCTCTTAATCATGCACCTAATAAAAAATTAACTTGGTGGCTTTGGAATTATCAAAGGAACATTGTCAAAAGCCAGATCCAAAACAAAGGGCTGAAAAACGTATTCCAAACTATTCTTCTTCCAGATCACGCACCAAGGGCTGCGGCTGAAGCGGGGCTAGAGCAAAAATACGAAAGCAAAACGACTTGGAGTTGACATAGTGTATTGTGAATTACTTCTCAGCTTTTCTACATCTAAGAGAGCATGAAATGATCGGCCGTACAGTGGAACAGTTTAATACACAATTGATTACAGAGCCGCAGATAACACACGTTGGATCTATATACACACAGAGCTTAATATTTCACAGATACAACTTGCTGCCATCCCAGTTTGTCCAAAAAGCATTGGCAGAGTATTTACAGTGAGGCTGCTGCGAGGAAGCCCCGTCCCCCACACAGCCCCGGGCGAGGCTGCCCCAGCAGAAGGTGTAAACAGAGCAGTTCTTCTTTCTGCAAGGGAGCGGGAAGGTGGGGAACATGGGCTGCCCTGGGCAGGAGGGAAAGGAACCAGAGATACCAGGAAACAATAGTGTCCAGCTAACCTGGAGACTTCAAAACACTTAAATTTGTCTTTTAAAATATTTTAACTGAAAACTGCTCTCAATTAATTTTCAATTCAATAATGTTTCAATGGCATTTTTAATTAATGCTTTCTATCCATCTGTATTTCTCTCCATCCCCACGTGTGCTTGTGCAAGAACAGGGAGTGCTGAAGCCCCGGGTCAGGGTTGAGGGAGCTTCTCAAGGAAGCAGAGGATGCTTGGGGATTTGTGCCGGCTCCCAGGCTCACTCCTGGCCCTCGGCAAACCAAAGCCAAGCCTGGTTTCAGCTGATCACTCCAAAAAGAATCTCTCTGGGGCTGTTTGTAATCAGGTACCACCACCCTCAATGCCCAGTGATGGCTTATACAGGGGGATGTATGGGTGTCCCTGTGTGGATAGAGGGTGAGCAGACCCAACACCAAACCCCAAGCCCAACTCTTATCCCCAGCCAGTCATGGTCGGACACAGCGCTCACATTTCTAGCGCAGGCTTCCAGTAACCAGCTGAAACTTGCTCCCCCAAGAAAAACAAACCAACAGGCAGGTGAGAAGGGGCATTTCCCAAGATGCCCATGGACTGGCTGCACGGACCAGGCAGCAGGAGGCTGCCCAGGAGCAAACATCCCGAGAGCCTGGGGGACAACTCGGCTGTTGGAGCCACCACTGCCCCAGCACCACTATGGGACCCACATGGCAGCTCCTCCACTGGGGCCGCTCCAGGGGCACACCCAGCTCCTTCCCAACTGACACACCCTTCCCGTCATTTACACCCCTGCCTCATCCCCTCAGTGCTGAAATGACCAAAGGCTGACAAAGGAGGAATCCAGCCCCTGCCACCAGCAAAGACAACACTTTACGCTAAGTTAAGAATATTTTCATGGAAGGAAGGAGCCTTCCTGAGCAATACAACACCCAAAGCCATCCTGCCGGCACTGAGGAGTGAGGGGCTTTCCTGAGAGCACAAGGGGGGAGCTTGTTTACCTGTTCCCGGGGAACTGGGCAAGGGCGGCCAAGGTCCTTGTCATCTTTGGATACTGCTGCTGCCTCCCTGCAAACCAGAGACACCCACCATTGAGCAGGAAAACTTCCCAAATAGCGCAAACTCGGAACTGTGCTTCTTGTCTCAGCAGATGTTGGAGTTGTTAAGGCTCTTGGCTTTAAAGAGTTTATTACTTTGGAAGTTTAAAGCTGTACTCGCAGTAGGAAACAGGTCTCTGTCTCAGCATATATATTATACATCTCTGTATCGTAGCATGGGCTCTGAAATGGAAACAATTAAACTGGGGAGAGGGTCACTCTGGTAACTGTGGGCTCCTGGAACAGTTGCTGGTGTCAGCAGGACCATGCCAGTACCCGTGTAGTGGCCAAACCATGGCTGAGGCAGTGACGCAGAGCAGAGCTGGCAGTGCTGCCTCCTTCGGACACGATGGAGTGGTACAGCCAGCACTGGAAATAAACCCTGAACACAGCCCTGGGCTCACCTGGTAAAGGCAAAGCTTCAGAGTCACTGCAGAGGCATTTCCCGGGCACAACCACAGACGGACTACAGGCCATGTCCTTTCCTGCCCTGAGCTGTATGTCAGCACAAATGGATACAAACCATCTTCAACTCCAAACTAACGAGGAGCTGATGCACTAATGTAGAAACAAGTGAAGATGTGAGTAACTGAGGGAGGAAAAGAAAGGAAAAATTTGAAAAAGTCACTATGACTCAACTGAAGGAGGATTTGAGAATTGATGGCCTGTTGCTCTGACTTTGCAGTGTTCAGTGTTTTCTTGTTAGACTTTCTCTCATGGCTATGACTTGTTTTTTCTCTATTATCTATGTTTTCTTAAATTGTATCTGTGTTTACGAATTCCGGTATAC
>VYZT01039639.1:105851-173435 GCA_013400735.1 Pomatostomus ruficeps
CCAAGAACTGGAGCCCCTCTGCTCTGGAGCCAGGCTGGGAGAGCTGGGGGTGTTCACCTGGAGAGGAGAAGGATCCAGAGACACCTCAGAGCCCCTTCCAGGGCCTAAAGGGGCTCCAGGAGAACTGGAGAGGGACTTGGGACAAGGCATGGAGGGACAGGATAAGAGGGAATGGCTTCCCACTGCCAGAGGGCAGGGATGGATGGGATATTGGGAAGGAACTGTTCCCTAGGACGGTGAGGAGGCCCTGGCACAGGGTGCCCAGAGAAGCTGTGGCTGCGCCTGGATCCCTGGAAGTGCCCAAGGCCAGGCTGGACAGGGCTTGGAGCAGCCTGGGACAGTGGAAGGTGTCCCTGCCCCCGGCAGGGGTGGCACTGGATGGGTTTTAAGGTCCCTTCCATTCCAAACTGTTCTGGGATTCTGTGAAATTGTTGCAGTGAGCCAGAAAACACGGAGAGAATGGAGGCAACAAGGCCAAGGCTGAGACAGGAGAGGGCGACAGCGGCCTCAGGGCCATTCCAGAAGTTCAAAACACCAACGGCTGCTTCCTCAGACACTGCTCTGCAGTGTGGGACAGCTCCTGAGCAGGATTGTCGAACTCCAGCTGTGGGAAAATGCTGGGTACCTGCCTCCAGTTCCTGGCCAGCCTCGGGCTGGGCACCTGGGGTAGGGCTGCACATGTTTAGCAGCTACAATAAGGGACCAGGAAAAAAAATAGCTTTAAATATCTCCCACCAATCTGTTTTGTCCAAACTAATCTTCTTTCTCCCAAACCAATATTGACTCCTGAAGGCAAGGAGCAAACAGTTCTGTACGTGTTGTACAGCCCAGGCCCTTATCAGGGCTGAGACAGAAGTTCAGTTCACATCAGAAAGACTTGAAAAAGATTTTAAACAAAATATTTGGGGTTTTTTTCCCTACCAGACCTTTACCCAGTGTCTGCAAAGCACCTCAAACCTCCTTCCCACGGCACCCTCAAACTGCACCGCTGCCAAGACAAGACACACTCCACCCGTTTTATTTCCTCTTTCAACCTCTACAGAGCCTGATGTTTGATATTAAATGAACTCTTTAAATAAGACAAAGGCAATAAGCTCCTGGTAGATGACTTCCAGCAATAAGACTCTCTGGATAGAGTTCAGAGGGTGGTGTTAATGCAGATTTTAATAAAATCCACCCATTTTAAGGCTCTCTGGTCCCCCAACCTCAGAAAACAAGAAAAGCTTGGGAAGCTGAGGCTCTGTTTCACACCCGAGACACCTTCCTCTACAGCACCCCTGGACATGCAGATCAGCCCTCAAAACCACCCAACAGCTCGTTTCACGTTCCCCTCTCCTTGTCTTGCCGATTCCAGACCTGGAAGCATGTTACCCTATGGAGCCAAACCATGGCACTGTGTCCTACTCACAACTCTGAACTGGAACACCTTCAGACCATGGCAGCCCTCAAATAGCTCCAGGGCCTGCAGGAATTGGTGTGTAATGGGTACTAATTCCAACCTTTTTATAGGATTTTGCAGAATCCCACTGCCACCGCCTGCACAGTTCAGTCTCAGCAACAGCAAACAGCAATTCAAGGTTTACCCCAGGAAACAAACCAAGGGCTGCTACAGCCTGCAGAGACAACTCAAAAAAAGAAAAACATTGGAGCAAATGACTTCCCTGCCCAAACTGATGTTCTACAAGCAGCCAGTGAAGTCTCAGCGTTACTCTGAGACTTCAGCTGCCTTTTCACAGCTGCCTGGGCATTGAAATGGCAGTGCCTTGGCACTGGGTCATCCCTGCACCTCCACCTTGACTGTTCCCACATGCAAATCATTCTGTACTTACAGTCAAACCACCCCTGTCGCATTTCCAGCAATTGGAAAAATCACATCAATAAGCAACAACTGCATTTTTAAATTTAATTCTTAAATTTAACTGCAGGGATGTGCCTCTTCTGTATCTTCTGTCACCAGCATGAAGAGGAAGCTGCAGCTGTAACCAGGCAAAATGCACCAAGACATCAAAGCAAACACAATCTCCCCTTTCCTCAGGACACAGAGAGGCACCTGGAGCCGTCACCTCAGCTCAGGTGCTGCCGTGCAATGAGGAAGACACAGATTCCCAAAGGTGAAGAGCAGGGAGCCAACAGCCCCATGTGTCCCAACCACAGGGAACAAACAAGACCAAGGGAAAAAGGGAGAAAATAGGATCTCTAAATTTGGCAGAAAGCCCCCAAGCCATGGTGCAGATTTAAACAGCCAAAGGCATTACTGCCAACCTCAGGCACCCTCAGCCTCTTGAGAAGTTGTGACATGACTTAACTGCTCCCTTGCAACACCTTTTGCTGTACTCAGAATGAAAGTTTTAGAAACAGGTCAGAGTTCGCAATTTTAAAATGCCACAAACACTAAAAACTTGGCCTTTTACTCAGGAATAAACTTGCCTTTAGCTAAAGCTGCTATGGGTAGGGTTTGGAACTCCCTTCAGTTTTGCTCTGGGCACCTCCTTTCTGTGTTTTAGCCCTATACAAAGAGTATCCAAACACTTATGTCTTCTCTAAAGCCCTTGGGGAATCCATCCTCTCCTCCCCTCATTTTGTCACTCCTGGGACACAGCAGAAGCCACAGCCAGACAGTGGCACTGTCCCACCCTGCTCGCAGCGCTCCAGCAAACGGGAATGGCCCCAAATCCTGGGAAGTAACAGGCAAATCCATCCTCATCAAAATCCTAACGTCAGAAGTTCATCAATGGGGATGTCATTTACCTGGTTCTCAATGAGAAATCCCTCACAGGAGCAGCAGGGAGGAAAAAGCATTTTGGTGTGTTAGCAGCACGTGAAGCCCTCACTGCCAATAGTGTTCTGTGCACTCCTTGTCACTCTGCACGCTGGAGCAGGTGCTGCAAGTGGCACAGGGCAACACTGGGCTCACAAACAGTCAGCAAGCCCACACTCCTTCTCTGGACGATTCTTAAACCACTGCCATTAACCCACCCTAAAGACTGGAAGCACAGTCACGCACAGATTGTCCTTGTGGAATAAACCTGACCAACCCCACCATGTTCACTGACAGCACTGCTGGCACCAACAGCACACACAGCACAGGCATTTTACAGGAGTGAACTTTGCCTGTGGCCTCCCACCAGCACACAATTGTCAGGAATGGTGCAGCAGAGCCGCACAACACTGCTAGGAACGTTCCCGGAGTCATTTCTGTGTCAGAATAAATCTTCAAGAGCGTACAGGGGAGGTCCAAAGGTTCAGCTCACACTGGTTTACAGCACAAATAGGTATCTCCTTGTGCCTGGAACATCTCCCCCTCCAAACTGCCCACTGAGAACTGAACTTTTGGATTTGGTTAGTACACTGCAGTAAGAGATTTAACCCCTGGCAGCCCCGCAGCCCCAGCTGTGGGATCCTTGCTGCTGTCCGGCAATGAGCAAACGCGGCACCACTGGTCACCCGTTAGGACTCTTTTCCCAATCCAGAGTTAAGGCAGAGTAACATCACCAGCAGTTCCCAGAGCAGGCAACAGCCCTTGATTTCAGAGTCCACCAATGCTGCTGTCCTCAGTGCCTTTATTTGCTTAGCGCCAATAGAGAGAGGCCCTGGGGGGTTTGGGGTTCGGTATTTGGATGCTTCCATAAACCCAACGATACTCCCGCAGCCCCACACCAGGGTAGCATAGGAGCCTTTATAGGCTGGAGGAGGAGGATTTTGCATCCTGAAGTGCTTGAACGATGATGAGGAAGGTGCTTTGGGTCCGGGGTCCCATGCCAGCACCTTTTCCTTTTGGGTTTAACCACAGGTTGCCAGCTCCTCCCGGGGTGCAGGGCTGGGGCTAGTGGAGGTTTGGTTTTTGTGCAGTATCTCAAGGAGCCGGTGTGTCCTGACTGAGCTCTGCCCTTGCACACAGCTGAGCAGGGACAGAGCAAGGATGGGCAGGGTCTATAAAACTGGGAGAAAGAAGTGACAGGGAGAAAGGCTGGAACGACTCTGAGACAGTAATGTAACACTAGAAGGCATGTAAACAATTGTGGATCATGTTAGCTCCCGGACTGTAGGGAAAGGAATACTGACACACTTTAACTGAACCAAGAACCCCAACAAGGGTTTCAGGAATACATTCTTTGGATGCAAGAGGTATTTGCAGAATTACTACCTGAAAGTCGAAGTGCAACCCACTACAGGGAGGGGGGTGTTGTAACCTAGGGAGAAGGAAGCTGCTGGAAAACTGTGCACTCAAAACCTCCTCACACTGCTGCTCAAGGGCAGCAGCCTCCAAACAGGCAACAGTACCTGTGGCAGAGGGATTTGGGGGTGAGGATCCCCTGGTTTGTTGTGTACTGGCAGATTGAGCAAAGATGAATTCTGAACAGCTATCCTATCTAATGGAATACTGACGTGCATAATCAGCAGCTTTGCAGGACCAGTGTGCACAGTTCTGTTTCACTGAGATCCAGAAATCCCACAGACTCACATATGACAAAGGCTTCTAGGGTGCCGTGCTGCCCGTGGATTGGAGATGGATCTCCACCAGCTGAATAGGAACTCCACAATGGATGTATTTATTACTTCTACCCCAAAATCACATGGGGATAAGAAGAGGAATCCGTACATTCTGACTCAAGTTCAGACAGAAAGACTCAGAGCCTCCAGTATCAGGTAGACAGTGCGGCACCGCCTCTCCCCAGCTCTTCCCTGCCTGATCAACTTCTTTTGGGCATAAAAATCCTTTGACTTTATTTGGTGTCAGAGGGAGTTGGCTGAACTAGAATAGCTGAATGGTCAATATGATCCACAGCACAGCATCAAACGCCAGAGAGGGCGGTGGTGGAAGCATGCAGAGGGCAGGCTGGCACAGCCAAAGCCCCAATCCCACAGCTCCCTCTGTGCGAGCAGCTCCTGGGCTCCTGCAGGTCTCTGCTCCCAGGGACCTGCACGGAGTCATCCGCAGGACTAGGAAATGATTGTGCTTCTCAGCTCACTACAAGGACCTTTTTCCCTATTCCTGCTTTCAGGAGCAGAAAGGGAGCATGCTGTTCTCTTCCCTGCTGCAAAAGCACAGTGTGTGTGTGCGTGCGTGTGGAAAAATCCTGAAAAATACTGTGCAGCACCATTGGTTCAGTCCAGAGGGAAGCTGGGATACTCAGCTGTGTTCAGTGGCTTCCGAAGTGTCGCCAGCTTGGAAACAAATATTGCCTAAGGTAACATCCTCACAGTGGTTGGTAGTTCAAAGAGGCTCAAACGCTGCCTTATTACTCCTGTTAAACCCATGAACAATTCACCTCTCCCAGTCCCTTCCCCACGCGAAAATTCCCAAACAAAATTAAAAAAAACCCCAAAAACCCAAACAGGAATAAAATAAATAAATAAATAAATAAAGGCATTCCCAAAACATTTATTTTGCTTCTCTCTCTCTCTCTCTCCAATCAGCTCAGAGACACCGATGTAACCTACCTTCGCCCACTGAGCTGCGCACGGAGCCAGGAGCCCTGAAACGCAGCACTCCCATGGTCTCTTCTCTGCTTCTGGAAACCTTTCCCCAAAGCTGGCACTGTCCCAACCCTCCTTCCATTCCCACGGATCAGTAACTCATTGGCTATACGGAAAAGAAGTGTATCCAAAGCACACGATGGCACATGGAGGCTGCAGAAAGCATCGGGAAAGGAGAACAGAACGACAGCAGCAGTTTCTCCTGCCCTAACTAAAGGCTGAGCCACGGCACAACTCCCCCTCCAGCCCCACCCAAAGTGTGTCACCCCTCGCCCAGACATTCTTGTGGTGCGTTACTGGCACTTTATAGCAGTCTCATATGGTAGATACATGCACATGTCTGTGTGTTACATACAAAAGGTCTGATAACAGTAAAACATTGTTCCGAGAGATATAAAAAACCCAAGGAGTTGCATTAGCCAAAAAAAGTGTTTTGTGAGAAACAACAATAAAAATGATATAACCACAGCTTTTCTTTTCTTTAAAATTAGATAAATACCCAAAGCTATGATTTCACTTGGGGCCTCTGTACCTTGACAGGGAGTCCAATGGAGTATATCTGAAGGCACTTAATATCCTCTACTCAGCTGTAAGATGGTTGCACAGGGAGCTGGGGATCTTGGGATGTGACTTGGGGCATGGAGGAGAGAGATGGATGAAAACAAGCCCTGAAGAGCCATGATCCACACAGCCCCAGGCACTGAAATGAACACAAACGTACAACCCAGGTGTGGAGAAGGTCTCTCTTGAAAAAGAAAACTGCCAATTGCAAAAGTCTGTGTGTTTCTATGGACAGAGCACTTCATGCAACTCTGACGGTTCATCATACACTCTTAGAGATATTTAGCTTTGTCAGTTCATTGACCTCCTCAGTCCCCGCTTCCTCACAGTCATCCTTCTCTGCAGCTTTGCCAAACCTGCACCTCTCCTCTGCCTTCGCCACGTCTTTCTGGAGCTTCTTGGCGGAAGGAAGGATGTCCTTGGCTTCGGAGTTATCTGTGCCATGGGCTATCTTATCAGAATTCTGTACAGAAGGCACCAGGTTGGCAATCTCATCCGTCGGAGACCGCCCAATGCTGCCATCCACTTGAACCCGAATGTCTGGAGATATGGACAACTGGTGATGTGGCACGATCCCGTTGTCCATGCACTTGGGGTAAAGGTAGGTCTTCATCTGACCCTTCCCCTTCACGTTGACTGTCCCCCTGTAGTCAAAGTCATACCCCATCTTGTTGAGGATGCGGTAGCTCTCCTCACTCACCTGTATGCGGCACTCGACGCCGGTCGTGTCCATCCTGCTGGCGATGTTCACAGTGTCCCCCCAGATGTCATACAACAGCTTGGTGGTGCCGATGACCCCGGCCGTGAGGGGGCCGTGGTTGAAGCCGATACGGAGTTTAAAATTAAACCACAGCATGTTGTTGTTGAAGTCATCCACCACCCGCATCATTTCTTTGGCAAATTCAAAAAGGGTCTGCAGGTGCCCGTGGGGATGGCTGCTGTCCTGGCACTGCGAGGTGTTCAGCCCCGACGCTGCCATGTAGGTGGCCCCGATGGTTTTGATCTTCTCAATGCTGCTGTAGTGGGGTTTGCTCAGCAGCTCATCGAAATCGCCAATGAGCTCGTTCAGGACCCGGTAGCACTCCTTGCCACCCTCGTAGTTCTCCTCGTAGAACTCACTGAAGTTCACGATGCTGGCAAAGATCACCCCGCCGCTGTCGTGGTTTTTGGAATAGCTCTGGGACACCTTCAGCTGCTCAGCCACGTGGTACGGGATAATATTCCTCAGCAGCCAGTCGGCCTGATCCCTCATGCTCTGGATCTTGGTGCGGTGCAGGTCGGCCTCCACGTCCCCGTGGTAGTGCAGCCGGTAGCTGACCTCGAACTCCCGGTTCAGGAACCAGACCAGCAGGAGCAGCAAGAAGGACACCAGAACCACCTCCTGACCGATGAGCTCTGCCGGCCGCTTTGCGTCACTTGGCATCGAGCTGTTGCACGGGCTCCTTCTGGAGCTGCACAAAGGGGAGAACACACAGGTGCGTTTTAAGTTAGAGCATTGCCATCCCTGCTCCACAGTTAGAAATCCTCTGCTGGAAAAGGAAGTGTGAAAGTGTAGTTACATACTCATTTATAAAATATGCGTTGAGAACTTCATCTGCTGCTAAGAAAACGCCAAAGAATTAATCTAATTCTTAAACTCACCGAGTACTTCCTTAAACCCACCAAGTATTTCCTTATCATTAGGTTCAGTGGCACAGAAGTTGCCCAATCCTGTTTTAAGGACTTCCCCAAGGAAACAGTTATCATTGTATCTAAATATCTAACCAAAAGTACTGCATGTAAATATGTACCTGGGTGTGTGTTTAGATACCTGACTGCACTGAATGTCTGTACATGGGGGTGTGGGTGAGTTTTGTGGAATACATACGGTTTTTTATTTTTTATTACCTCCAATGTTCAGAACCAGCTGCTTTATATTCCTGACTCTTTCCCCTGTGCCCTCTTCAAGGACCAGGAACCTTTGCCATGTGCCTTTAACACTACATATGAAGGGTTTGGAAGAAGACAACCCTGTAAAAGACATGTCATGGAGAACCCCCATGGCAGGGGGTTGGAACTGGATGAACTGTAAGGTCCTTCTGACCCAACCCAGTCTGTAGTTCTATGAAATGCACGGAAGTGGAGAACATGGAGCTCTGTGCTGACATCTATGATAAAACCACTGAAGCTCTTCATGGTGGAGAAAGAAAGTTTCTCCAAGTGCCAAGATTACATAAAATAATCTAAAATTCCTGTCTGCCATAGATTGGGAACAATATTTCAGATCCTTTTGACAGTTCGCTGCCTGCCTGTGCAGATTATGAGGTGCTGATGGAGCATCTGCCAGTGCCAAACCACCCTGAACGACGAGACATCTGCACTCCCCAGGCCCAGCTTTCTGGAGAGATGCAAAGACACAAATTGAATCTGAGAAGGCCCCACCTATGCAATCCCATAAGCGAAGGCTCAACGCAGACAGCTTGGCACGCAGTCATTTCTGCAGGGTTCCAACTGCATTTTTTGGATAAAATTATGCCAAAGCTTAAGACTTGATATGAGCAGACACACGCTGAAGTTTTTCAAGTTAAGAGATGGTTTGAAAGGGAAAGCATCACATCAACCTTTCTCCTGGAGAGCCAGAAAGGAATCCACACTCAGCACCTGCCTGCATTTCTCTGGGAAGCCAGGAAGGGATTAAAACTCAGGGTACGACCGGAGCAACAGCTCAAGAAGAGAATTTGTTACTGGAACATATGAAAACATTTCTCAGTTCATTTTGTTGCTTCATGTCCATGGGGGACAGGCTTCCACTTTGGAAATATTTTAGAATTGAACTTTATTACAGGCAGTTTCTTTTTCTGAGGTTCATTCTCAAAAACTTGATTGACAGAAAAGCGTGATGAAACAAAACCACAGCACAGCTGTGAGACAGATGAACGTGCCCCATATCCAAAAACATTTCTCTGTGCCACAGTCTTTGCACCTATTCACTTTTTTCACAGAAAGCCTATGGGGAAAAAAGCTTCCTGTGAGTGAAGTATTTAAAATACAGAGTCTGCAGGTTGAATTTCAGGTGAAAGATAAGACAGATTACATTGGAAATTACTTCTTTTATTTTCTACCATAAATATCCTTCTCCCACGAGAAGTGAAGGTATATTCATTTTATCCCCTTTTCACAAGGGGACCATGAAAGGAGGCGACATCCCAGCTCAAAGTAGGGCCCCACCATCAGGTCCCTGTCATTGCTGTACCAAGATACTCCTTCCTCCCTTATTCTCAACAGAACCTCTGTTCTGAACCTATTTATTTCCTCCCTTGAAAGACAAGTCAGAGACTAAGACAAAGACCTGGTTTAGTGGTGGCCTTGGCTGGGTTAATGGTTGCACTCCATGATCCTTGTTGGTCCCTTTCAACTCAGGATATTCTACAAATCCCTGATCTTGAAGGTCTTTTTCAGTCTAAATGATTCCATAATGAATGCCTAGAAAGAACAAGTCCTGAAATACAATCCCTGCTACCTATTTTGGAGGTAACAAAATGCCCTCCCAGCTTGATGGGCTTGTAAGACAAAATTAAGGGAGGGAAGGTAAGAGAAAGGATCTTGGAAAATAGGAAGAGGTTGGGGAAAGTGAGGAAGGAGCCTGGATTAAGTAGCACAATTCTGGTTCTTCTCTGAATCTGAGTTCATTATTTCACACATCTTGTGGGCAGAAATCTGTGAAAGGATCTGAGCAATGACTGTGTTACTGCTCTGACAGTATGAGTTTGATCCAGATAATCCGCTCTAACATCAGACATTCCTGCCACAGGGATTTATTTAAGTCAATAAAGGCTTTTTATTTACAGTTTGTTGTACAAGACACTCCTCAAAGTACTTTAACTCCTCTCCAGTGAATCAGGCGAGCACCACAGACGTTACACCGGGAACAGTGCAAGGCAAGAGCTGCCTTTAGGGAAGGCACTGCTGCCTCCCACTCCCCATTCCTGGAGTTCCTGGGAGCTCTCCAGGATCTGCGCAGCGTGGCCTGACCTCGTTGGCCATGTGGGCTCCAGCCCTGAGATCTGTGTGTGCAGGGAGTGACTCACTGGGCACTGACCTCATTGCATTAATGGGGAAACAGGGTGGCATCCCAAAAAGAAGGTGCAGTGGCTTCTCCAGAGCAGGCATTTTTATCCTGATGTGACTGCATGCATGGAAAGCCCTGATTCCAGCCTGAAGGAGGGAGCGACTGCATTGTCCTCATTTGGAAATCCAATCTGTGGGTGTTGCAGTGACCAGGGTACAGCACCTACAGGACTGTAAATCACCTCCCCCAGGCAGCAGCCATGACCTGGAACCACCCTCTGGAATGAAAAGAAGAAAAACTCCCCCACACCTCCAACAGAGACGATCAAGCCCCTTCCCCGGTCTTTCTCAATTCCACTTTTCATGAGGTGCTGCAGCAGAAAACTGATTTTAAAAGTCATTCAAATTGGAATCTTGAGCTGACAATGTTTCTTTAACTCGAACTGGTGAAATGCTGCCTGGCGCAGACCCCTCACTATTAACTTGGCACCGCCATCCAGGCTGTGAGCACGGAACAAGTAACACTCCGGAGACAGAATCTTCTTTGGCTTGATCACAAATCATGAAGATAATGGCTTTCCACTTACAGAGCTTTTTGGAAAGCCAGTTTGCTTTTGAGCCAGTAACCCCTGTTTGGATCTGCGTGTCTTACTATACTGGAAGAGGATGCCTCTGCCTGCTACACCTGAGAGTGGAATGCAAGGGAGGAACAGCGTGGAAAAGGGGATCAAACTGCTGCTTTCCATGAGAAACGTGCAGTGGATGCCTACAAACCCTTCCCTACAACCCAGTGACTTCAGTCTCCACTCAAGTGGCCTACTGCTGTTCCCCCTGAGCAGCCACACTGGAAAGTGACACATCCCCCCTGCTCTGAGCTGAGGAAGGAATGAAAACGAGAAACATTTCCTGTTTAAAGTTAATGGTCGTACCCTTTGGGCTGAGAACTGGGCTGCCTGGAAAACCAGGCAAACTCCAGATTTCTATTTACAGGCAGGCCAGAGATTAACTCCATGCCAAGACTTCATTACCATTACTACTGTCTCTCTTCCCAGGGAACATTAATATTATCTCTATTCTTGATCAAGGAAAGGGAACAACCTCATTAAAGGCAAAACCTAAACTTGTCTAGCCCTCTTAGAACACAGGAAAACTTTTGTGGTGAGTGGGGTAAGCAAGGAACCTGATTTATTTAATTCTGCAGAAAGCTGCAGCAAAAGATTTTGTTAGGCTAAAAGAGTTTCACTTTTTTATTAGTTCATCACCAGAAAAAAGGGGAAATTTTGTACTCTAGAAATGTGGTATACAATAATATACAGCAAAAGAGTCCTGAAAAAAGAAGCCAAATTCTGTTTAATGGTAGAAACAGAACAGGACTAACTCCCAGTTCTCTTTGAACTTCCAATACTCGTTAATGTACAAGTTTGGGCAGGGTCAGGTCAGGGGATCTGGACTGAAGGGCAGTGCTGAGCAAAATTAGCACATGGAACTCTTCCCCAGCTGAAGGAGCACAGACAACATCGTAATAGAAAGTGAAAAATGAAGTTTAGAAATGTTTAATGAGTGAGATATTTTGGTCACTGTCTTATTTGGCCTTTAGATCACAAGCCAAGCTTTGCAAAGGAGGCAAAGCTCACTCCACACCTGCTCACAAGAGGCACCTCTGTGCTTTGCTCCCCAGCAACTCTCACCTTCACCTGCCGTGAGTCAGGAGTTACACGATTATGGAAGAAACAGGAGAACAGTGCTTGACAGGTGATCTTTGCACAGGTTTCTGTCACTGAAGGGAAGACCCCGTTGTCAATGATTTCAGGCAGGATGAATTATTGATCAGTGATTAGCAGCTGGCCAGGAGCCTGCTGAGCTGCTGGGGAAGAGGTTTGTAATTCTGAGCAGCACAAAAGCTTCACAAACTAAAAATAAGGAACAGAACACTAAGGATCCAAACTCAAGCTGATCCTAAGACACTACTGGAGTGATCAACACACTTCAATGTTTACAAAAAAAAAAAAAGCTTCCTCTATTCTTTTGGCTTTAAATTTCCACTTTGGATTCAATGAACTGGAATTCTGTTACGAAAACGAATTTACCTTTCATGAATCAAAACCAGGAAAAAAGAAAACCCAAAGACCCCCAAGACTGCAGTAAGTGCTGAGTCCTCGGTGAAGAACTACCCGCAGAAACACAGTTCTCATCCCTCTGTACTAAACCCCATGTGTTTTCTAAACTACCACAGCATCTGTGGAGATCAGAGTTATTAAAAAGGAATTTGGCTTTGACACATGCTCCCAGGAAAAGCAAGATGCTCCTGAAAAGCCCTTTTAGGTGCATTACCAAGTCACACATCCACAGTTCAATCAAACCCAACATGGCCCAAAATATTGTCCCCGAATTTGCAATGAGCAATCACAGACTTGTCCAATACCAAAGACCAGTAAAAACACTTAAAAATGGTATTGCCAAGCCTGCAATAAACCTGTGAGAAACCCAACACTGAGAAAACCAGAGTGAATCTTTAACACATTTATTTTAAGGGACCATTAATAACCCAGGAAGGAATTTTTGTTTGCTTTGAAAGGCTGGGGGCTAAAATGTCCTTTGCTCTCAGTTTTCTGACTCCCTGCTCTGCCCTGGCGAGGTGACAGCCAGGCCCAGGCTGTCACATCCCACCCTGGGAAGGCAGCTGGCTGCACATCCAGCTTTTCCAGGGGAAGCTCCTCTATACCAGGGAATTCTCACCTGCCCAGCTGTGAGAGCATCCAACTCACACTGCTTCTGAATGCTGCAAATCAGCCAAGGCAATCAAATAAGCAGCTCATGGTGGACACATAACGCTCTAAAAACTGCTGCTACTAGAAAAACAGACACTGTTTGAAACAGCTCCTCCATAGTTCGATTTCCTAGAAACCCAATTTAAGGAGAAGGTATCATTACACAACTCTGTGACTGCAGCACCAGCCCTGAGGAGGTTTGGTCATACCCAACTCATCTGTAAAGGAAATTACAAGAGAAGCATAAACACAACTTGCTGAACCAATTTGTTGAATTCCAAGTTATTACTGTGGATGCAAAGTTTTGCTACACATAATTGACTGAAAATGTTTCTATCCCTAAACATAAAGATGATAATTTTATATAAAGCTTACCTAAAGTTCTGTGCCAATTCTAGATGAGGAGTTTTCATGGAGCTGAAATGAAAAAAGCACTGATTTCAGAGGGGAAGTTAAAGCAATAAACAAACCATCCTGCAGCGTTTCAGACAGAATTTTCAACTGCTCTATTACACAGACCAAAAACTGCCCTGCAGACCTGATCAGCTTCACACAAACTTTGTCTGAACGCGACTTATCTGCTTGGAGGAAGGAACCAGCCAGAGATGCAAATCCCTGTAAAGGGAAACTGGAACTTCATGATGTCTGGAACAAGTAATTGTTAAACAATCCCATCTTACCTGGAGAATGGGAAAAGCCATCCCAGAACCCTAAGACTCTGTTATGCCTTCATCTTATGTGAGGACACAGCACAAAGATTTTAAAAAAAAAACACAAAAAGACAAACCTCAGCCTCTCCAAACAAACAAACAAGCAAAAACCAACAACAAAATACAAAAAACCCCACCAAAACCAAAAAAACCCCAAAATCCTCAAAACCCCAACAAACACAGAGCCTATTTTTGAAGATGCCATTAGAGAAAATAAGGAGTTCAAGCACTTTTCTTATTTACTTGCATTACAATTTCTCTACTGCAATCAAGCAGCAAGAGAGTATCAAACTCTGAGGATTAGTTACAACTGGAAAAGGAAGTAAAACTGCAGAATGGATCTGTCTGTAGTGCAGACAGGGCTGCAATTGCCACTGTGACAAGAAAATATCAAAATCATAGTAAGAGATGAACAAAAAGGTGATTATTAACAAACTGATGTAATGGGGTTCACTAACTAAACCACTATTACTTTTGTTCAGGATCAATTCTATTAATCACTTTTTCAGACCTGCAGTTGAACAGCTCTATTACTTGAAATATTTATTTTTGAGGGATGAAATAACAACATATTCCATGAATTCTGAACTTTGCCCATTAATGGTCACTGCTGTTCACACCACAGGTGGAAGTACACCATCATCAGTAACATTTATTAACATAATGGGGTTTCTTAACATTCAGAGAGCCCCTTTAGCAATCAGCAAAAGCTGATGCTGTGACCTGACACAACAGCAAGGTCTCCACCTCTCAGCTTTGGAAGAGCCATTCCCAGTACTTTAACAAAGTTGAAATGCAGGGGAAATCCCCAGTTCTGTGTCCTTCTTTCTGCACAGTCTTCACACAGAGCCTGTCCAGGAGCCCATTCCATCCCCCCTTCTGAAGGCTCTGCCAGGAAGCCCCGTGGAGCTCTGGGCAGGCCCGGCCACAGGTGTGGAAGGGAATGAGCTCCAGGAATTCCTGCTGGGGGCAACCAGGGAAGTGCAACTAGGGAATCAAGAAATGGCATTAAGGGGCTGCTCTCCACAAATCCCTCTGGAAAACCAAACCTGGGGCTGAGTTCGGAGCCAGGTGGGGGTCGGGCTGTGCTCTCAGGGAACAAGTGACAGGACAAGAGGAAACGGCCTCAAGCCGTGCCAGGGGAGGCTCAGATGGATGTTAGGGACAAAAAATGGGCAAAAGCCCTGGCACGGCTGCCCAGGGCAGTGGTGGAGCCCCCATCCCTGGGGATTTAAAAGCCCTGTGGATGTGGCACTTGGAGACGTGGGTCTGTGGTGGCCTCAGCAGTGCTGGAATGACAGCTGGACTCGGTCTCACAGGGCTTTTCCAACCTCAGGGATTCTGTGATTCCATGATTCTCAGCAAAGCTGTGGCTGGCCAGTGAAAGCAGCAGTGCTACAAAGGGAAGAGCCAAGGGGAAGAAGTCTTTGTGACTGGGTGAGGGCCACTCAGTGCTGGGGCACAGACGATGTTGGCTGCACTGGGAACCTGAACCCAATGAGGCAAATCCATGAGGAGACCAGGGAGGCTCCAGAACCCCAACACTCCTGTTCTGCACTGACGCTGGAGAGAACTGCCCTGCCCTCCTTGTCCAAGTCCTTTGCAGAGAGACAAGAAAGGGATTTTTCTGTAGTCAATATGATCTAAAAATCATTTGACAACTGACTCCAGCTCCAGGATAGTTTCTTCCCAGGACTTTCTCCCTTCAACTCTTACAGCCACCTCAAATCACAGATGTGAACAGGTGTAAGGGGTGACTTTTATTCTCCCTTTTTTAAAATATAAATTCGATCAAGATTAAAAGGGACTACTGAAGACATTTGAAGAGGGAATTAAAGCTAAATACTCACTAAAACATGTATCTGCAAACTCTTTTGGTTTTTTTGGATTTTTTTCATGTTTTTCACCTTATGATTCAGCAAGTCTCTGAAGAAGGAGAGGAACTGACTAATTGAGGAGAAGACCTTGCTAAGTCCATCCCAAGAGAGTGCAAGTTGATTACAAATTTTTGCCAATAGGCTGGAAGGACCCCCTTGACTCTCTTGGCAAGAAAACAGCAGGAGAATACCGCAGGCAAGTTCTCCTTGTGAAAAATTGTTTATCAGAGGAAAACTAGAAAAACTTAAGGTTATGGCACAAAAACCGCATTATCTTGATTCCTGTGGTTACTGTTCTGCAGAGTCCTCTGAAAAGGCAGGAAACTGAGAACGGAACTGGGTATTAGATCCCATTATATCCCCTTAAACCTAAGCACCTGCCTTCCACACTGGAAAATGCATTGAGGAAGGAGGTGGAAGAAGAATACGTGGTTCCGAAGGGCAAAAATAAATCCGGAGGGGTGTTGGGGAGCAGCTGGGCTCTCTGGCACCACCAAATACCTGGGAAATTCCTTAATAAAATAGATTTTCAAACTAGTGGTGAAAGGCAATTCTGTAGGTGTGTAACTGTGTCCTAGAAACACACCAGGGAGGACAGAGCGTCATACAGAAGAGGCTCCCCTGAAATCCTTAAAAAAAACCCAAACCAAAACAAAAAAAATTAAGGTTGAGATGCTGGAGAAAGTCACGGCAGACAGCAAAGTCCTGTGCACCAGCCCCTTGTTTCCCTGAGGAGAAGCCCAGACGGGGCGAGGCTCACCTGGTGGGGCACAAGGAGACGTAGAGCAGGATGAGCAGCACTGCTCCCACCACGGTCGCCAGCAGGGACCTCATCCAGGAGCTGAGCTGGCAGAAGTTACAGTACTGCACAATGGTGATGAGAATGGCACAACACATGAACGTGGTGTACTGCAACAGAGAGAGAGGGGAGTTAAGGGCTGCCTGGGCCCCCCACACAACCACACCGGCAGGAAAGGGTCTGATACCGCCTGGGCGACGGGCACAGTGAGCGATCCCACGTGAAGATGGACACCTTCCCTTCCAGGAGCAAGAGAACCTTTAGTATGGGTGGTTTTTCACCATTTTCCCTGGATGGAGTTTTTTGTCACACACACATTATTTCAGTGATGTCCAGCGCCTTCAGCTTACCTTTCCAAAAGCTCAGTGCCTCTTCTTATTCCAAAAAAGGGAAAAAAAGAAGGTGAAAATTCATGGCAACCCCCTCTCCACTGCTGGGGTTAAATTCTGCCTGCTTTAAACTGAATATTGGCATTCCATTGCATTGAAAATGCAGAATGCAATTTCACCCACCTGCCTGCTTTTAAAAACACTTCTCAGAGAACGCTCCCAGACTGGCCTCTAACAGCTGAGTGCAGGGAAGAGAAGTTCTGCCTCAGTGGCAAAAGGCAGCTTCAGTCACTCACAACTCTCACTTGGTAACACAACCACTTGTGCCCATTTGAAAGGGCAATTTCACATTTCCAAATGCCCCAACTCAAAACCCTTTTACCGCTCCACGACTTCCCTGGATAAAGGAAAGGAAGTGCAGGACAGAGGCACCTTCATTTCCCCAGGTACAACTTTACAGGGCACGCAACTGTCAAGCTGAGGTGGCAATTTTGGTTTCCCATGACTATTCATGACCATCCAAGCTAAACCAGAGACTCCACACTTGGATTGAGGAGTTCTGGTCTAGCTTTATGCTGTGTTTTACAGCGTGAAATGATCATTCTCTCCCTTTCTCTCTCCCTTTAGGCGTCCTGTGCAGACTCTGCAGCCTGGCAGTCCTGTGGCATAACAAACAAGCATGTGATTGAGAGCAGACGCAGTGTATGGGAAAAATCCTTACGTAATTCACCATTTTTAAACCACAAGCACAATTGTTGGTCTTTTAAATGACTTAAAAATGGATAAAAGGAATTTCAGAAGTGTCCATAAAAAACCCCATAACTTAAACTTACTTTTTTCCTCCCATTTCAGGTCTCCTAAAGTGGCAGAGCACTGGCTCTCACTCCAAGTGATGCCCCAGCATGAAGCCAGCTTACAGAGGGTCAGGATGTGCTGGATTTTACTATGGATGCATGGCTTTGGAAAGTTTTTTTTTTTTCATGGTTGTTCTGGTTAATTTTCATTTTAATTATTTTATATCCAGGGAGGGTATAAAATGCTATGAATAAAAAAAAACTTTGCAAAACCATGTCATAGTAAAGGAGGACACTTACCTGACCCTCTATAGATTGACTCCATTTCCTAGAGCTCTGTGAGTGTGGGAACACTGAGCACAAGCTGAGCGGGGACATCCTTTGGAGAGTTAGCCAACAGCCCCACGACTCTGGAGTACCTGCAAGAGGAAAGAAAGTTCACTCTCAGTTTGGTGATGAAAATCCCCATTTTAGTGCTGCTGCCTGACCTGCTGCATTGAGAACACACTCATAAAGTGGTTCTTCTGACATTATCTGAAACATCTGGAGAGATGATCAAGGATGGTGATGAATGGGATGGTATCAAAATCAATGGACAGATTTGAGAGATTTGAAGGTTTCCTGCTCCCTTCCCTTGAGGAAAACATTCCTACAGTTCATTTACTGATAATCATGCAGGGAAAAGACCATCGTTAAACTGAATTAACAAAAAAATCAATTTACAGCATAAAGATTCTTAACTAAAGTTCCAAAAGGTAGAAGCTGCAGAATGATCTTAAGCATGGGGTGTAACAGAATGTCAACCACACTCTCCTGTGACTGTGATAACCACGGGATGTTTGTTTATATCAGCGAGGACCAAAAAATGTGTGGTCACACGTTCCCATGGAACAAACACTTCCCAGCACCCAGGAATAAGCTGTGATAGGAAGAGTGAAGAGGATCTGGTCATTACCTACACCCAGGGCCCTGAAATAGCAGGAGCTTTGTGAAACATAATTCCCTGAAGATCCTGGAAAGGAAGGATCGCACACTGTGCTGCCTAAGAGAAACCTGCAGAGAAACAATCTTTCATCTCCAGCCTGAGGCCATTTTATTCACAATTTTTAAATCTTGGGTTTATGCTACAGCTGGCATTTAAATTAAACTATTCTCGCCCCCCCTCACCACTGCCCATGGCAGGGGGCTGGAACAGGAGGTGCCTTCCAACTCAAACCATTCTGTGATTCTAGGAATGTTTAACCCCTTATTCTCCCCTTCTGAGTGCTTTTAGTAACAGAGACACCAAATTCCCTATGGATCTCTCTGTCTGGGTTAAATACGCCGATTTCTTTCCATTCCTTTTCAGAAGGCAGTTAATGCATTCCTTTAACCATTCCCACAGCCCCTGCAATGACCACTTCTAGGTACCAAGCGCTCTCTCCTTTGAGTTCCTTCATCTCACTCTGCAAAGCCAAAACACCCCTCACTAACACTGTTCCTTCTGTTGAGGTTCACTGATACAGCTTCTCCAACTCCAAATCCAGCCCAGGATGGTAATCCTGAGATAAACCACTAGCATAACCTCAAATAAATTCCTGCAGAAGCACTTGGTCTAAGAAAAAAAAGGTATGCAAGCAGCAGGAATTTCTAGGTATCCTCTCCTCTTTTGTCTGAGAGTTTTCACCATGACTGTGTTTACATAACAATCCAGGAATTCCATCATCCACAGAGCCCCATCCCTCCCAGGGATCTGTATCAAACAGATGTAAAATAGGAGGGAGGTGGAGGAAGGCGGGTGAGCAACAAGCTTTGTTAGCTCCAAACCGGCACACGATGGAACGGAGTTCGACGACTTACATGTATATTTGTTTCAAAATCAGAGGTGAAGTGTGAAAAAACTGCAAGAGCTGGGAGAGAAACCAGGATTGCACCGAAAAAGTGTCGAGGCAGCCAGCCAGATATCACCTCCAGGAGACGCTTGGTGCAAGTCATCACCTCCTCCAGGAAGAACGCCATCCTGGAACACAGCAAATCAGGGATCCAGGCGTTAATGGCAGCACATCTCCTCGTACCTCTCATTTACCTGCAATAATGCAGCTTCAAACCCATCGCTGAGACTCTGTGAGCAACCATGGTGCCACAGCACCTGCTGGTGATTCCAGGGAACAATCCAGGCTGACCAAGTGCTTGCTCCGGTGAGGAGGGTCAGCAAAGGGAGGGAGAGCCTCGGGATGGTGGCTTTGAGGAAGCAAATCGAAAGCCTAACTTCACTTCCTTGGAGGGTTAAGCACAGGGAAGTCTCCTCTCCGTTCACAAATAAAGCAGGCAGGGAGAGGGGAAGCTTTTACAAGTTAAAGGTTACTGAAAATAACACCAGGAATATTTGAAGAGCAGGGCAGCTCCAGCACCCATCACGCTGCAACCCAAACCAGTTCTCCCAGTTGCAACCAGCCCGTCTGCAGGCAGACTCGGTTCCCTGTCATTAGGGAAGGGGAAGGGGAGCGTGGGCTGGGAGCTGGCAGCCTGGCAGGAGCTGAGCTGGAGGAACTGAGCCCCCAGGAGGCCAGCTGGCACCCGCCCCGCTGCTCCGGAGCCCCCGCGCCCAGCTGGATGCCACCGGCACCGCGCGGGAACGGCTCTCGCCTCAAGCTGCCAAGGAAACCACGGCCCCAACCTGCAAAGAGCTGAAGGAGCCAACTGGAAGAGCTCTGGAGAGCAGCTTACCGGAGATGCTTCTCAAATGAGAGCAGCTCTAATTGTTAAAATGAATGAGGAAAGGTAAAAGGATGCTTAATGCTCAAGGGCATTGCATAGAAAGCCAGTATTTATCCACAGAAATAAATCCTTGTGATAACTTCCTTCTCAAAGCTCAACGTTAGTCACTTGAGAAAAATTGCAACTGCTGTTCAAGTGCCTAATTATTTTTAAGAAGACGTGAAAAGGTGGTGTAGCACTGTTAGCTGCATCCAGAGCCATTAATGGGATGTGTGGAACTATCAGGCTCAAGCCGGGCAGGTAATTCTGGACTACAGAGCCCAAACAGTAGAGAATTACACCTTTTTTCTGGACAGAGATGCTCACAGCCAAAAAAACCCCCCAAACCACACCATAAATATGAAAATCCCAGTTTCCAAAGTCACATAATTTAACCCTTATTGCCTGTATCTCTAAAAAGTGAAAAGATGTCCTCTCATTTTTAACCCTGTTGTCTGAAATACAAGGTTTTATGCTGGATAAAATCCTGACACAAACTAAGGTGAATTTAAATTTCTTTAGGCCAGTTTGACACTCATTCCACATCTTTAAATATAAATTGTTTGTGAATGAGATTTTAATTCTCTGGTCTGGAGTTCTGTGACTTGCAACTGCAAATGTTTTGTGAAGCATCAAGAACTCTTCTCTAATTGCATGTGTTAAAATCTGTAAATTATACTTAAATTCATGGAAAAAGAGAAATTTGGGAGGATGGAATACACTGTAATTCATCGGGAGTCCACAAGAGGGTGCTCACAGATTTGCCAGTTCTCAGTTTGATGGACTTCCTTTAACACCAAGAAGTTCTAACTGTATTCCATCGGAAAACAGAATTCCCAGCAAGGCACGGAAATTGGAAAACTGGATATAAAAGACTAAAAATAAAAGCTCTCTAGAGTAAGAGCTGGGGTTTCTGAAGGGTTACAGACTGCCAGAACTGTCCCCATGCTTAGTGGCAACTCTGTCGGCCAGCACCAAGTACATCTGAAGTCACCACCCAACTTTCCTTCTGCAAAAATGAAGTCCCATTCTCCAACAGGCAATGGACTGGGACTGGCATCTCCACGCTGAGCTGTGAGCATGGCGAGGGGAAGGGATGCCAGGCCCAGGGCTCCCTGAGCAGCCCGGTCCCTGCGAAGGTGCCTGGTGACAACTGTGCCCACGCTCTCCCAGCTCCCTGTGGCTCCCATCCCGGCTGGCACAGCCCCCAGCTCCGTGGCACACGCCCAGCGCAGCTCATGTCTCTCACCCCAACCCACACACCAGGGACTCCATGTTCTGCATTCTCCTTTTTGCCAAGCCTCCATGCCAGGACAAATTCTTGTGGGAACTATAGCAACAAATCCAGGGGCGAACCCGGTGGGTTAATCCCGCGATGAGGATGCCGCTTTATTTAGGCAGCCGTGTGTTTCAAAGAGGCAGGTGCGAATTCCAGGGCAATGCCACATCTATCCCGATAATTTCCACCTTCTTGCATTGATTTGTTGGGGATGGGACTCATCGCGGAGCTCTGCACTCCAGAATTAAACGATGGAATTCTCCTCCTGAACAGTGAATCCAGCCCAACGCTCCCAGCGCAGGAGTCAGGAGTGCATTAAATCCAGACAGCAGTGAGAGCTGCAGACAGATTTAATGGCTACAGGGCAGTATCAGTAAATAATGCAGTGTCAGTGGGCAGCTCAACAGGGCTTAAATGCTAAAGCATCTGAGCTGTTTACACAAGCTGGAGTTCAAATTAGTAACTTTGACATAAATGATTAATGGCTAATGGAGACTGTTACCATCATTTCTGTATTTACTGGCAGTTTAAAATCAATTCCCAGAGTTCAAATCAAAAGCTTTTGGCATAGCAGCAATTTGGTGGGATATTAAATACCAGATGTTAGAAATAAATAAAGGCAAACGGACTACATTGTTTTCCTCAGCATCAATACCCTGTATCAGTTGTGTTAATAGATCTGGTTCTTTAAGCTCGAGGGGCAGAAAACAATTTCTGCTCCTGGTCATTAGGAATTCAGGAAGATCCAAGTGTTTGCCACAGGGTCCTGGATGAAGACAGACGGTGGATGGCACTTCAGCAAGGCTGGGAAGGTGAAGCACCAGGAAAAGGGCAGTTCTTTGGTCAGAAAACAGCACAGTTTCCCTTCTATTGCTGGACTGCACTTGCTTTTTTCACCTAGGAGATAATTTTTTTTTGCTGTCTAGAAATGTCCTTTTAAATTAATGAATCAACTGAAAGTGCTCCCACCTCTCACTCTCTTGAAGAGGGCTGAGCACCCACTCTTCTGCCCTCAACTCTTCACCCACAAGCCTTCCCTGAAGCATGCTATTAAAACCAACCCATTTTTTGTAAATGAACTTATTTATAAGCAGTTTTACTCGAGGACAGGATGTCAATATGATCTAGCGAACAAACTCCTGTATTTACACTAAATATTGGACAGCTGTCTCTAAGCTGTATTCCTGCAGCCTCACTCCTCAGACTCCCCAGTGAAATCTCATACATTGTTGTATAGTCAATGACGATTTTTTAAAAAATACCAGAGCTTTATGATCTCTTACACTTCATCCAAGCTCGTCAAAGTAGCTACATTTCAAGTGGGCAGAAGGACATTCTTCAGAGAACATTTGCAGAGGAGATGACATCTTCCACGTGCTCACAAATGAAGCACCAATTTTTGCGTGCAGCTTTATACAATTAATTTTCAAGTGGCTCTTGTGCTAACAGTGGGATCCTCATCTATAGGTACTCCAATAATTTATTATCAGACACTTCAGAGGAATCAAAACATCCCTCTCCCTCGTAAGCTTTGCTCCATGAGGACTTTGGCTGTTGCAGAACTCACGTTTCTCACTGCCCAGGCTGTGACAGTGCTATGCTCTCCCCTCCCACAGCTGGACTGAGGGCTGAGCCACAAGAGCCAAGGGAGCCCTTGTGAGGCTGAGTCCTGGATTTAATTACAATTTAGGCTGATTTAAAGACAGGGTGTTTAGCATCATGATAATGAAAATACAATGTGAAACTTAGGCAAGAATTTTCTGGTCTTAAAATAATCCCTTTTCCTGAAATTCTGGGATTGTGCCCAGCATTGTAGTCCAGTCTCCTCCCCGAAGATATCTTGGTGGTATTCTGTGATTGTCATTTGGGATGACATTTCTGCACAGGAAGTTCTGCACTGTTTCTGTGCATAATGAGTGGTCAGAGGGAGCAGTCCTCACTTGGAAGAGGATTTGAAGAGGAAAAAGATGATTTTCACCTCCCTGCTCAAGGGAACTGTAGAGAGGGTGTGCCTCAGGTTGTGGAGGCTGGGGTAGCCCAGAAGTGTATTTCAGGTATTTACCATAAAGCAAATACACAATATAAATTAAAAACATCCCTATTCCCCAGCTGCTGGTTTGAAGGAGAGGGCAGGGAAAGGCAGTGGTCACTCACCCCATCCAGCCACCCCTGGTTCCCAAGGTAACCAGGAGAATTTGAGGGGTCTTGAGCTCACCGCTCGGGCTGACAGCACTGTGCTGCAGTGAAGCCAAACCCCTGCACAGCCACTCACAGACAAAACCACTTTGCCAACCCTTGCCTATATCGACTGAAAACAACAATTTTCCTTCTCCTTAAGGAACCCATAAACCACCAATTATAGAGCAAGACTGCAATAAAACCTTATGTATCTACCTATAAATATTTCTAAGATTACAGCAATAATTTTTATAAATGTACAAAATAAGGAAAAGCAACATCCTCCGGGGAAAACAAGTGGGGAAAACAACAAATTGAAAAATACTAAAATGAAGTAAAAGTTCATCTATAAAGTGAGTGAACTCAAATTTTCTCCAAATACACCTGGACAGTAGAAAGCAGCACTTCTGCAAAGTGGTGGCTGAGTTGTTCTCAGCTGAACAAGTTCATGGCCACCAAACTCAGACCACCTGGAAGAGCTGCCTGGGGACATTAAACTGCCTGAGAAACGTCTGCCCCACCCAAACCAGAGTGCAGAAACTTCTGCAAATGGTAAAATGCATTTCTGATGCAAGAGAGAGGACAGAGCAACAGTTAACCCAGTTTAGAACAACAACTCTATCAGTTCAACCACCTCCCAGTACAGCTCTTAACTCTTTCTGAATTCCTATATTTTCTAAAAACTATTCAAACTGCAACAACCGAACACCCCTGCTAAGAAATGCTATCTTTAAAAGCTTTTCACAGATGACTTCTCTCTACTCCACATGCCAGCTTTGATGTCAGTACCCTTGCACACATTTATATGCCCAGTGAGGTACAAACTTCCTTCAGTGACTAAAGCATTAATTCAGTATTTTTTACCTCGACCCTGCAAAGTCAAAGCAAGAGTGCAAACTGCAATCTCTTGCTTCTTTCGAAACAGCAGCAGAATTGCTTCCAGCTCATCATTACAAAAGTATTTTGAGTGACACATTCCTGACAGATCTGCAAACTCCAGGAGAGACATCCATCTCCACACAGCACCCTTCTCCTGCTGTTGTGTCAGGGAAGCGCAGGGAACCTGGGGCTGAGGAGGGCAGAGGGAACTCGCTCCCACACAGACAAACAAACAGCTCCTTAACAGACTGATCACCTGGGTTAATGACAGGTTAATGACAGGTTACACAGGCTGTCTGTGCAGATCACACAGCATGGCCAGAGCACGAGCTGCACTGAACAAAGCGCTCTCTGCTCCCTGAGTGCGTGAGGAACGCCGCGGAACCGCTCGGGAACTGCTCACGGAGGAGCTACTGCAGCAGTGTCCTCGAAGCCCAGAACAGCCCAGTGCTGGGGGTGACGGGTTCAAATGGGGACGGAGGAGTGGCTGATAAAAACCAGGGACCTTCAGCCACGCCCACCGAGGGCACAGGAGAGGCTGAGGGGCAGGACAAGTGTTCAGGTGTGGGGTTGGCACCTCTGAGCACGGCCCTGCCAAGTGCCACCCCTTCTGCAGAGACAAACCATTGCCCCTTCCCTTCAGCAGCAGTGCCTGTTCCCACTCTGGGGAAACACTGGACTCCCATTACGTGTCAGACACAGAAAACATGAACTATCTCAATTTTACCCCAAGACACTTTAAAAAAAAATTCTGGACAGACACAATATGCCTTTAGCAATTTCTCTTCTTTCTTTCTCTGAGGGCAGTGTTGCTCTTTGCATCTCTGATATATGATGTTAGTTTTGACCCCAGAACTGCGTACTTTTATCTTGAAATTTAAAGGAGCGGTTTTCTGAGTGGGTTTGTTTGCAGGACAGATGAAAGTTTTCTGTTTGAATTCTGATGGTCCTGTGAGGAGAGAAGACATACAGTGGCATGTGGCATCCCAAGGAACAGGAAGAGGGGCAGGGATGGGGTGCAGATTCCATTTCCCTAAGTGATCTCTATTGGAGTCACACTTCTGCAATTCCTGCAGCCAGAGCTCTCCCTGCACAAGATCTGCCAGGAGCCTTGGCTGCACTGACTCTGTCCTTCAAGTGCTACAGCCTGTCCCAGCAAGCTCCTGGGATGCTGTCAAACAAAATGTTCCTGAGCCAGGTACCACTGCAGCTCTCCCTGCTATTTTCAGATTCGTTACACTTTCTTTACCTGATGGAGATGACGAGGGACAGCACTTCCAGCAGGATGGCGATGACGAACACCACGACGGCCGCGGGTGGCGGAGGGGACGCGACCATTCCGTGTTTTAGGAAACACGTGATGGAAAGGATGAGGAAGACTGTGGTGGACAAGAACACGTCCAGGAGCGAGCTGAAGGTAGCACTGGCAAACGTCTTCACTGGAGCATTCCTTATAACCTGTGTGGAACACGGGGATTGAGGGAAGGGGTGAAAAGGAATAAATGCTATTTTGCCGAATTCAACTGGGTGATGAACAGCAGCTCGTAACAAATAAAGGAATGAAGAAGCTTTGACCACTTCATTAATCCAGCGTATGCACTGGTTGGAAGCAAGAAGCCGAAGAGGTGGTTTGATGGCTGTCACAGCTCCCTGAGAAGCCTGTGTTGAAAACACAGGTGGCACAGCCCCCAGGCCTGGGGTGATTTTTACACACTTTTATGATACAGAAATAAAACAACATGAAAATTGACTGTTCTGTGCAAAGAAACATAAATACAGTAAGTAGAAGGTAAGTTATGGGATATTTTCTTCAATGATTTTAATTTAAAATAATAATAGATTTTACTACAACCTTTTATAGCACTGATGGTTAAGAAAACCCTCCTAACACCACTCCACAGACACAGCTGCTGTAGCAGAATTCACATCTCCCTTTCAGACCAGATTAGAAGCTGTGCAATCCAAACTGATCAGAGCCCAGGACACCAAGTTCTGCTCTTCCAGAATCCCTCACAGCACATTCCCATCCCATCCTGGCCTGGCCCAGTGCTTGTGCAGCTGAGCTTTGTGCTACCGTGGCCAGTCCTGCTGAAAACCAGATCATGAGCCCCACATCCTGGCTAGCGAAGGTGAGCCCCATCCCAAGAGTGTTTGTATCTGCCCAAGAGACCACAGAAAGCAAGTTCCAAAGAAAAACAGGAATTATGTTATCAATGTCACCATGAAGGCACCCAGCTGGAGCGCTCTGGTTTGATTTGGAAGTTTCTTTTGCTCCTCAGAACATTTCCTGCACTCAGCAATACTGGGAAACAAACCTGTTCCTCATTTGTACTTCTCTGCAACCTAATAAATCCAGCCAGCATCACTTCAGGGCCAAAACCACCCTTTAACCTGAAGGTTAAGCCACACATGGGGTGCCATCAAGTGAATGAAGGGAAGCAGCACTGTATCCCCAGTGACAGAGTGAAAGATGCTCTAACAGTGCTCAGTAGTGCCTTCATTTCCAAATGAGAACAGATCAAGGCTCTTGGGAAGCAGAGCTGATTCCAGAGAGGAATCACAGCCTGAACATGCAGCTGGCACTGTGTAATCAGAGGTGAATTCAGGGATGCTGGAAGTCACTTTCAGCAGCATTGCCCGTTTCGCCATTAGAGACACAGGAGTGTTGACAATCTTTTCACTCTCCAGAAGAAGACTTTGTTGTTGTTTTGAACCAGAACTCTGCTCACATTAAAGCTTTAACAGGTTTTTGCCCCAGTGTTGCAGAGTTACTATTAGAGAGTGAAAATTCCCACTTTGAGGAGGTTTATGTAATGATTTTCAAATTATTAGCTTGCCACTAACAAAATGCACAGGCCATATTCCTGCTCTTTCTACGGATTTCCTACATGGCCACATGAATAGGTCCCTCTGTATATGCTTTACGATCTCTGCTTTGCTCCTCTTTCCAATCTTTTCACTGGAAACTACTTGATTTACTATTTTCTGTACAGTTTGCAAATTTTGCAGGCTGTATCTCACAGGAAGATTCTCCCTGTTGTTGCTACAGGAACTTTATGCAGAGAGATACCACTAAACTACAGTGCTGCAGGATGAGCATGGAGCTCCTGACCAAAGTAAAGAGACTGAGCTGCAACACAACTGGGCTTTCCTGGGTCAAATGAAATAAATTACGTTATGGCTCACCTGGAACTACTGGAAAACAAGCAAGTAGGGGTTATTGCTAAGGAGAATGTGACAACACTGCCCAGAACTGAACGCAACAAGCAGCAAGAGCAGAAATCCCACTGCCCTCAGATGCAGGACATACTGGGAAGAAAAGAAACCCACACCTAATTTATCCTGATGCAGTTCTGCAGATGGATCACCCAAATCAACAACTCGGTGCTGCTGGAAGGGAAGGGCCCATTCCCCTTCCTGCTGCCGGACGCTTATCTCGTGCTGGCTCTGGCACTTGCCAACCTCTCCAGAGCTGCTGCTGTTTCAACACAGCACAAAACAGCCCAAGAGGGAAAGAGAAAGAGCCCCAAACAGACAAACAAACCATGAATATTTCATGCTAGGCCAATAAATGAACTGCTCACAGCGGGGAAGGCTGAGAAGCACCAGAGCCATTAGAAGGAGCAGGGAGGAGGAGGAACAAGGAGAACAGAGCAATTGCCTTTTCTTGGCAGCAATTTTTCGGCTACTGGTGGAAATGCAGCCTCAGTTCTAACTGACACCTAACGTCACTCTAGGTAAATCTGAACTGCCTTGCTAGTTCCTGTCAGCCAGGCAGGGAAATCCAGTGCTGTGGAAAGCCTGTGATATTATTAGCCCCCAGGGAATGAAGGGGTTTTTAAACTCAGGCCAGAATGCTGAAGAAAACACTGAGTTCCTTACAACTTACTGATCCTTACAATTCCAGTGTTTTGAGCTGCTTGTATCTGAATGCAGTACACTTATGGAATTAGGACATTTGAGTTCAGCACAGGTTTGGATTCCACAGGGATAACCATGTGAGTAAATAAGAATCAAATTCGAAGTTACCATTCTTAAAGTCAGAATATTGGATGAGAAGACAAGTAGCAATTGGCCCTTTACTTTGGTAGTGATGGTCCTTACCATCTCAAACTGGAAGGAGACTGGTTTCAGAGGCAGCAATACCAAGTAGTAAATCCCATTTTGACATTTCATGAAATGTCATGAAATTGTCACCAAACAACTGGGGAACAAAATGTGTTAAAAAATCCAAGGACAGACAGTGGCTTAGACAGATTACAGACAGGAAGCAATGCCAGCAGAAACACACCTCTTCCTGGTAGCTCGTCCTGTAGGCCATCTCCAAATCCTGATCCAAGAAGTTGAGGCTCAGCTTGTTAATAGGTGGTTTAAAGAAGTAATCTTTCATGAGGCTGAAGAGAGAAGACAAAATCAACATCAGTTTGTTCAGCTGCACCTCCTTCAGGCCCCCCCAGTCTGTGGCTGCTGTTTCTAGGGATGCTGGCACTTGGCTTTGAAGTTCCTGTGGTTTTTCTCCTATCTTGATCACCAAAGTATCCTCTTACCCACATCACTTGCTCAGTCAAAGGAAATACTCCACACAAAAAAGCAAACTTTTATACTTCCAGGAAGAGTCTAACAAGTCCTTCCAGAAATTTAACAGCTCTAACTGATAAGTACAGCTAACTGTAATATAAGCCAGCAAACAGTAAAGGTTAATTGCTGCTACAGACACACAACCTCTGGAGACGCGTGGCTGTGGGATATTTGTGTCTTGGGTGGAATTCTAGGGCTCAAAGCAAGCCAAGGATGACAAAGGTGACAAATTGTTATGGGGGAAAAAAAAAAAACCTTGCCCATTTTAGAAAACAGCAGTTTCTTGTTATTTCAGACACTAAAATAACTCAGTAACTCAACTGGGAATGTTCCCTCAATGATCCAGGAGAAGAGAGGGAGAGCTGAGATTTCCTTCTGAAATGGGAGATTTGGAATGACCAGCACCATCAACAAAGGCAGTGACAACTAATGTCACCAGCTCATCAGGGCTAAGGAACCCAGAGGCAGCATCTACCAGAAGGTGATTATGCCCTCCTTCACCTTCATCTTTTCCACAGAAGGTGAAAAAACCCCACAACAACATAAAAGAGGCTTCAATCATTAAAAAGTTGGTTTTATTTCCCATCCTCTGCCAGAAAAACAAAAAACTTTTTGAGTCTTGCATTAGCTGCGTGAGGTTTATGAATGAAGTTTCCTGATGACAGCTATAGCACTTGATCTGCAAACTTTTTCTCCCCTGAGCAGATGCCAGGGAGCTGAAAGGACTCGAGAGCACCGAGTGTTTCGTGCCCGGGGTCGCAGAGCAAGGGCACAGCTGCTTGTGGCACTTGTGGCTGGGACAGCCCCGTCCTCCCTTCACAGCTTCCAAACACATTCCTGCCTGTGACCCTCCTATCATTTTCAGGCAACTGATTCCATGTGTTATTAACAGGGAATTGTTTCTAAAATCCCTCTGAATCTAAAATGGGGTGACTGCTTTCCCAGTGCTACTCCCAGCCTGAGAGCTGCAGCACCACAGCCACAGTCAGAGCGGGCCATTTCCAAGCTGGTAACTTGGAGCAAAAACCAGAAATGCACATGAGGTCAAATTCCAAGCAGATGAAGAAGCTCAAAGATCCTAGAGAGCTTGTCTGAGCCTGAATTCTTTTTGTAAGGGGGTTTGGTTTCAGGATTATTTTCTGTTTGTTTTTATGGAACTCTTGGCTAAGAGGTTTTCTTGGAAGTACAAGCTCCCCAGCACAAGATGGCATGTGGGAAGCATTTTTCTTTTTTTTTTTTTTAATTGAGACACAAAACCAACCAAACACACATTCCTAGGTTGATGCTAAAGAAGACAAAAGAATCTAAGCATGAATATGGCAAATACTTGCTAACCTTTAAACATTCTAGCTTTGGCCAATACATTAAAAATATCAGGGTACTCTGAAGGAATGACAGGATACATTCACTTGAGTCATGCCTCTCTCTTTCATTCTTCCTTGTCTTCATTTCTTGCCTTTCTTAGAAATTTTTAAGAGCATCTTATAATAAAAATTTTGAAAGCTTTTGGTTGTTTATTTTTTTTTTAAAGTATTGTTGAATTCCCTTTCTTCCTGCAGGGAAGGCCAGCAGAGGTGGTGATGTTGTGCTGTTAAGAATGTAGGAGGAACAGTCCAGCTCCACAGTGCAGAACGAAACAGAAGATGGAACACGATGGAACCAGGGTGAAGGCAGCATTCCCAGGGCATTCTCAGCTCCCTGTCAACTCATTCTGTCTCCAAAAGGAAGATCCCACTTGATGAAACAGTCAAGTACATAATCTGCTTCCCAGGAGGCCTCTGCCTCCCGGCACAGGGTGTTCCCCGGATCAAGCAAGACTGGGAAGTGGGAAATGAAAGAAACAAACAAATTTAAAAATAATAAAAAAGTATTTAAACAGGAAACTGCCCCAAGGAGGGGATGAAGGGCTGCACAGAACCCAGTTCTGGGGGAGCTTCATACATCCGTGAGATTCTGCTCTGGAAGTCTGAAGAGATCACTGCGAGTACTGCCCTGATCAGCACACGAGTACTTGCTTCTTGTACTTCAGAAGGTTTATAACCTAAGGAATACCTAACTTGTGTTGGAAACAAAAATCCCCAAACCAAGAATCCTTTGAGGATATCCCCAGTGAAATTAAGTTCAAGCAGTCTCTACTCTTACACTGCAGTTGTCTTTTAAAGAACACAATAACGTGCGGGTTACAATGAACAAAGCATGGGATTTTTACAGAAGTAAAGTCAGACTCAAAGCTGGATGAAAGTGTCCACTGCTTGTCAAATACAGAGAATCAAGTTGTAAGAACTGATACCTTTCATAAACGAATTCTTTCATAATGTGCTAATACAAACATGCCACACTAATACTGTCTTTATTAGTATTATTTTTAAAGAACATTGGAATTGTGCTGAGGTATCAGTTCCAAGGTGAAATCTTGGCATGCAAAAAATTCTCAGTCACACAGCTGAGCTCAATATCCCCAGCGTCCAGCATTTCCTCCCAGCTAGCCCCAGGCAGCTTCCTAAAGCAGTGTACAGGCTCCTGAATCCCCTCAGGATATGTTTAACCCTTCCCAGCTCTGCAGGAAGCCTGTGGGATTAATTTATGCAGTTTATCACCATATCTGGGTTAAGTATTTTCTGTTAACAGGAATTTGTATCCAAGTGTCCTGCAGTGGAAATCACTGCTCAGTGCTCAGTGAAGATCACTTGGCTTTGCAACAGCATCAAAGTCAGTGAAAATGAGGATTCCTGTAAAATGGCCATGAGAAGTTTGGTCCCGTCATTGAGACACCTCAAATTCCCCATTCAAAGATCCTCAAAGATACTGGATTTATCAAGACCAATAATTATATTTTACAGTATGGGACCAAGAACATTTTTTAAATGGCTTATTCCATATCATTTCTCATTGAGAAATGTTGAAAAAATCAGTGTAAATGGGTAGGCTTAAAGCATTTCGCATAGATCTAATTAATCAGAAGATTATTTTTGGAAACTTATGTTTACATGAACTGAACTCAGCAGAGAAGTTTCCCTGGCAACAAGAAATGGCCCACTTAATATGGTAATGATGATATTTAATTGAGACCAAAAAAAAGCCAGGCTTTGACTGATCTCAAATCATGGTACTCCTTCTTCCAAATCAGAAAAAATTACCCATTTTGGGAGTGGAGGAGGAAAGCACCAGGAACACAAGAACTTGAGCACGGCATCTTCAGCAGACCAACTGCATAAATTAAGCTACTTCTATAACTTACACTTTGCAGAGTGCTGGTTACATTTTAAACAAAATTCCTACTTGTTCTGGATGATTTCTGCCAACACTTGGACATTCCCAACCCGTCTATTTTCTAATATCTGGAAATATCAGCGAAACCTCAATTCTCAGTCACTATGACAGACCACACACTGAGAAAAACAATAAAGAACCCTAAATTTTGACTCAAGTTGAAAAGAGGAGAAAGGTAAACTGAGAAAATCCAGGTAAGAGACTGGAGAGGGACCCCTGTCCCTCCCTCTCACCTCTCCCTGCCTAAGTCATGTTTCCATAAAGGTGATGGTGTCTCTGTTCCAAACAACCAAGTCCCTAGGAGCACAAAGTTTCAATGATATTTAGGAAAAAATACCCTCAATCTGAGTGGAAACGGTGAAACAAAAATGAAAATAGCCATAAATAAAACCAAACTCCAGCTATCTGTTTAGCTGCTCCAGTCAAGTCACTGCCACAATGGAGATACGGCTGTGTGTTGATAAAAATCACACACTACTAAATTTTGAAGAATATTTCCTCTGCCCCAAATAAGCTTTTTTGTTTGAAACAGAGAAACTCATTTTACAATATCTAAGTAGGTAGTAGGTCCATGAGAATTCATTCCTATTAATTCTGCTTCCTAGCCCAGTATGATTTTATGATTAGTCACATGTTATCAGATGTTTTCCTTTTACCATAAAAAATGTGAGTTTTGCGGTTCAGATTTTATGTTATACGTTAAACTGCAGAGGAAGGTACACACTACATGCATTAAGAGGACTTTTGATTGTAAAAATGGAGTTCAGCTTCATGACAAGTGATTTAAAGAGCAATTTCCCTTTCGAAGACTCAACTGATGGAGGACCATTCACCATGGAAGCAACGAGAAAACTGGTTCTACATCTTTTAAAAAGAAAGTTTCTGGCATCAAGTTTCTACTGTACTTTAGGCAGAATAAAGACTAAAATCAGAAAACCTGTAACATGTTATACGTTGACAACAATTACTGAAATCAGACAAAAAGCACACAAATACTAAAGATATGGGACCCCAGTAGTGCCTTCTCAGCTTTACAGATTTTACACTGCACAGCTCCATTTTCCTTACCTGTCTTCCTTAATCACATCCACAAAGTGAGCATCTGTCTTTTCTCTGATGTTCTTGAACCTCAAAGGGAGCAGAGCCGACTGATCCAGGCTGACTCCGCCCCAGCGCCCTTTCTCCTGCAGCATTTCGTACAGCGAGGTTTGGCTGTTGCTGAGCTTCTCCTCCTGGGGAGGACTCAAAAGTCCATTCTGAGTCTTTGGACTGTGTCCTCCTGGAGCCTGAACAACAGAGCAAAACACACCCAGGGAATGTCAGTGGTTAAGAACAGACAGAAGAGATTGCAAGGAGCAAAAACTGAAAGAAGCTCTTCCCTCAACACTCGGAGCTCTACCCCGACCACAGCAAAGACCAAACTCCCCCTGCCTTGAATCCACTCACATTTCCTGTGGATGTACCACCCATGTCTCCTGTGTGCCTATTTAGGTGTCACCTTTTTGCTTTGTATGGACCAGCTTTGAGCCCAGGAGCAGAAAACAAAGCACATTTTCACACACTCAATGACAACCAACGAGAAGTCCAAATTTCATTCACTCATCTCAGTTAAGATTCTTCTAAAATGCTTTTTAATTACACATTTAACCTGTGTTAACTCTCCCTGGGTCATGAGAAACCTCACTCTGCCAGCCCTTGCTGATCCTTCCCCTGACCACTATGGGCCTGCTGCTTTCCTAGTGGTTTCCCCTCACTCCCACCCATGGTAACAGCCCTTTTGTGCATCTCATTCTAAATCAAAAACTCCTGCAAATTAAACTGCATTTTGTTCTCTAAGATATACTTCTTTTTTCCTGGTTTTCTTTTGCCTTTGTATTACTTAAGATAGCTTTAATTCTGACACCAGCTTACAACACAGCTTAGGTACACAGTATCCCCAATGCTGCTGTCATCGGAGAACACAAATTACTTTTAAACAAAAATAATTCTTTATGTGGAGCCTGAAGTTCCTTCTTTTACATTTCGTTTGACCTAGACCAATATGTACTGAAGCAATTCCAAAAGAGTTAGACAGCTAAGTGTGGTTAGAATGAAAATGAACTGCAGTTAGTCAGGATCATTTTCAAATGCAAACATAGAGCAAACTTTGCATATTTGAGCACTCATCTCCCCCCCTCCATATCTTATCACTTATCATGTAGCATTTATCCTCATCCTGAAGCCCACTCATGACAGAAGTTTCTCCATTCCTGCCTGTACAGAAGTGACAAGCTCCTCCAGAAGACTATTCTTGGATGCCACCACAGTGACCATAAATAAATACCATAAATATCATCACCACCCTAACCACGTGCTGAAATATGTTACTGACATTGTAAAATCAACTTTGTTAAAGTTAAAAAATATCTGCTTTCTGGCTGCCCATGCAAAATCAGTTCCATTTCCTTGTGTGATCTGTCCTGTGAAGCAAAGGAGGCACATGAACACAGCCAGGTGACGGGAAAGGTTCAGACACAATCAGGGAAGATACAACACTAAGGGGGCAGCAGGAGAACCTGGGACAGGGAAGAGTCAGGAAGCACTTGGGCTTGGCTCCTGTCACAGCCAAGACCTCCAGGGCTAAAGCCATAACAAGGTGTGTTGGAATGGTTCCCTGGAGCTACAGGAAAAGCAGGAGGGAGGTGGGTTGTGCTTCCCCTTCCTCCCTCCTGAGGGATGCGGGATCCCCACGCTGTGGGCTGCCCCGACGGAGGTATGAGCCCAAGAGCCACGTGCTGGGAGCCAGGAGACGGAAGGATTCCCAGTCTGGTCCCTTCTAGCCCTCACAGCAGTTGTTCCAGCAGCTTGCAGGTGTTCCCAGCACAGCGACAGCAGCTGAGGAAGGAATAGGAAATGGGGTGGTTTCCTTGGTGTGCTGCCAGTGCTCTGCTGCAGACCATCATCACCAGAAGGGAAAGGGGATTTCAGCCATGCAGCCCAGCAGGGGCACACCAAGAGCCCTGGGATAGAGAGGAGCTGCTGGGACAGAGGGACACTCCTGTAAGGCAGAGGCACAAGAACTTCTCACATAAAAGGTCCCCAGGTTCTTTTCTAAGGGAAAACATTCAGCAGCTCCTAAGCACAGACTCCTACATCCCTACCAGGTCACCCAGCCTGCCCAGCGGGAACAGGGCCATGGAGCATCCTGCAGAGCCAGGGCAAACTCCACTGGTTTTGAAGTGGACTAACAAAGGGAAACTAAAAAAACCTGACCAACCAGCTGTTAGTGAAGGGCCTTCATTGTTTGGTGGGTTGTTTTTTTTTTTAATTTATGCTAAAGACTGTATTTGCTCAGAGCACTTTCCAGAACAATCTGAGGCCTAAAGAAAAACTGAAAGTCATAGTTATCATCTTTTTTTCCCCCTAGGAAACAATCTTTCTCCTCTTTCTCACCACTCCAGTCACTCGTTACTTGAAAAACAGTAACCAAGGACCCCCAGTTTTTGCTATGATCAGCTGAAATAAAAAATTTGGACTCCTATGCACTGTCTGCTTTCCCTGCTGTTCCTCAAGATCATCTGAAAAATGCAGTGAAAATTTCTCTCTTTCAAAGAAGGTCAGCATAGACTTTCTCTTTAGCTTCTTGGCAAAGGCTCAAATCCCCAAGAAAATTCTTCCCTTCAGTCAGCTCAAGATTTCTCTGTGCTGTCTCCACTCTGTTCATCTTAGCAGGCAAGGATTAGAGTATGAAACTGTTTGTGTAGGAGAAAATCCCTATTTATTAAATGTTGTTAGCTCCAATGTTACTGCGGCTTCTGAAGGCAACAGGCTGTAGGGTTTCCCTGAGAACTTGGAGCCTTAGTGTGGAGTTTCCTCTCATCAAGAGACAAGAAAGCTCCAGAGGCTGTTGGGAGCCACATAAATCCAAGGATATGATTAAACATCATTAACAGTCCCTAAAGACAGAGGATATGAGTGCAGCACGTGGTGTGGGAAGGGAACAGGGATGAGTACAGGGAGCTTATGGCTCTTCTTCCCAAGAGAGCTGAGGCTGCAACGAAGTCTTGCGAATCAAATGCCACAGCAACTTTGTGCATGTGGCTGTTCTCTGAGCTTTCAGCTCAACAGGCATCCCAGACTTCCTGACAGCCACCAAGCAGCTCCCATTGTTTGGCTGAGCAATAACCAAACCAAGCCCGAGAAGGATGTACGATTTGGTCTCCCTGGAATTCCTTCGGTGGAGTCAGAGACCTCTTCCTCAACTCTGGATACAAATCTCCTCTGAGTAAGGTCAGGTGATTCGCTGATTCACACTCACGATGCCAATGCAGCTACAGTAGGAAGCAACTTAAGCCAGGCAGTCGGTACCTAAGGACAATCCCTTTGCAGTCGGTTCCTGGAGATCCCTGCATGTGGGCAGAGGCCACCTGGAGAAGAAGCATCTCCTGCCTACCATCCTGGCAGCCCAGGGAGATCTCCCACACGTTCTCTGTCTTAGAGATCTCAAGCTGCTTTGAGACAAGTCCCTGCTGGCACCTCCCTCAGGGCTCAAGGGATCATTATTTTATTCTTAGGCTGTTTCCTGGAACTCTGGCACAGAACTGCTGTGTAACACACCCCTACAGGCCAGTAAGGCAGGCCCTGCTTCTGAGCTTACAACTTAAGCATGAGGTCAAGAGCAGACAGAGAGGGACAAACACAGACTAATGTAGTGGCTCAGCAGTGGCAAAAATGCTGGCAAGTTTTTCAAACAGCTTTACAGGCGAGAACAGCTGTAAGAGAGACATGAAGAACAAGATTACTGTCTCAGAGCATATCTATGAAGTGATTCTCCCCATGGAGGGAAAACATATTTATTTGAATATGTAACAACCAGGTAATGATCATTGGTCCCCAGTCTGCATTTAGCTTAACATTCAGGGAGGAGTGAGAGGCGACAGGCAGAGCAGAGAGGCTGTGAAGGCCACGAACAAGGCGACAAACAGGCAGCGTCTGGCGTGGCAGAGGAAGTAGGTGGCTTCAGTGAGAATATCTAAGCAACAGGCAAGGAAAGCAAGCGTGGCAGTAGCACGAGGAATATGTAAGAGGCTGTTCCTGTCGGTCACGAGAGGATGCAAACTGACTTCGAGCTGTGAGTTTCGTGCGTGAACAGGAACGACCTCATCTTAGAGCAGAGACGCAGGAGACACTGGCGAGATGCATAACGTGTGGTGAGGGGACACAGCCCCAAAGTGTGAGGATGGAGTGCGTGGTAGCGCTCGTTGTGCCTCCCTCTTTGGGTAGCATCAGCAGAGTTTAAAGAGCCCAAATTTTAGGTCCTTCTCAGGATCAAGCTGAGCCCATTACGTTACTAAAAGTTTTGAAAATTGGGGCAGGGGGACTCAACTAAGGTTTTGAATGTGACTCAAAAATCGAAGCAGTTCTGCCTCTTAAGAGCTTGGATAAAGGAATAGTGGTGCAAAAATGAGAAAGCCGAGGGAAGCAGAGAAATAAGGGAAAACGGGGAAGGGAGAAATACTTCAATTACCTTCGTACTGTTTTTATGCTCATCCTGACAACCATTTTGGATAGTTCCTTCATCTATGCTGACATCGCAGTGGGGAGCAAGGGTGGTACTACATGAAGGGCAAGGCTGAAATGAGACAAAAGAATTTTAGCCAGGAACGTTCTGGTACCCTTGTAGTATGATGCAATTTGTAATTCAGTCCACTTGTATACTTGCAGCACGGTTCAAAGATAAACAAAGCTACAGAATGGGAGGCAGGGAGCAAAATTTGACTGGAACAGAATGCACCATTTCGAAAATAAATCACAGATTTGCTGTTTGCTGAAGCTAAATCTAATCCAAGAAAGCTTCACTAGTGTAAGATCACAGATACACTGTAATTACTGTGCACAGGCAAAGGATCTCCCCAAGAGGAATAAAACACTCTTTAGCAGGAGAAGAGCAATTTTCCTGTGTGAAACCTGCCTGCAAAGGGACCTGAATGCCATTAGGAGAGAAGACAGCACAAAATGCAGCAAAATCCAGAAAAAGCACAAAACACCATGATGCATTATGAACAGTCCAGGTACACGGAAAGCAACAAACCTGAAAGGACTAAAGGAAACTGCTTTTTCATACAGAGCCCTAAGACAGGGAGCTCAGGCCATCGTAAGTTGTTGGAGCCAAACACCCAGCAAATGTCACAGGGAACAAGGAAAGCAAAACCAGTAGGATTTGTTCTAGTTCCAGGTCGTGCATTTTGGAAGCAACCTAAAATGTTGTACTTGAGCTTTTAAAATAAGCAAATTCGTTTGAGTTAGAATGCGATCTTCTTTAGGGGAATTAACCCTGGAATTGTATCTTCCAAGTTCTTCACTCTCTTCTCCAGTGCTGGCAGTGTTCAGGCGGGAACCTGCTCCGAGGGACCCTGCCCCCGAGCCCTCTTGGCAGGTCCTCTGCTCTGGCTGGAGATGTTCACTGTGACCAGGCCCACCAAAGTCTGCTACTAAACATCACAGTACCTTTTCCAGCAAGAACTCGAGCCTTTTGTCCCAAACTTGACATCCCATGTTAATTTTATCTGATTGTTCTGGACATGTTCAAGCCTCTCTAGTCCAAACCCACAACTTCTGCCTTCAGGTTCACTCCCCATTTCAGAGACCAGTGTGTTAAGTCTTTTCAGAACTAACTTTTCACCTAGTGCTCCTTTTTCACCTTTGATAACATACCTGAAAACACCTCGCATGTTTAATTTTCAGATGTTTCTCCCAGCACACCTTCCCTGTCACATCCAACCACTCACCAATGCCTCTCAAAGGCTTTCATGAAGGACCTCGAGCCTTCTTGGCAGCCAGCAATCATCCTGTCTGCTGTTCCTCAGGGACACAGTCCAGGCTGGGCACTGAAATTATGCTGAGTTTCCTACCCTGACATCAGATAAGCAATTGACATCCAGTTCTGAACCTGTACAGTCTGAGCAAATACCAACACAGCTGAAGAAAGTATGGAGTTTGTTCTCACACGGTTTTGTTTAAAAATAATCTCTGACTAATTATCACGCATGTCTTGGCGACTTGGTGGAAGGCATTATTGGATGGCCTAAAAAATAAACTGGCAGTGGGCTAACAAGCTTTACTAACGAACCCTCTAGGAGTTAGACTTACATTTATCCATGGCAAAAGTCAGGTAATGGTGACAAAATCCAAATACCTCTAACCAAAAGGAAGAACACACTCCCTGTTTGATCCTGCTAATAAATCAGCAAGACCACCCCAAACATTCAGCTCCCGGGGTTAAGCCAAAAGACAAAGGGCTTGGAAAAGCAGCCTGACCTTTGAGAAGAGGCAGAAGTTCCTCTGACTTTCCCCATGTGTTCAAGTCAACATCATTAACTTCCTTCTCTATTGCAGGCATTCACAGGCTCCCTGTGCTGTGACCTCAGTGCCATGAATAAAACATTAATGCACTTCCAGCAAACACCAAGACAAGCAAAGGACTTTCTGTCTTCATACCAAGCAATCATTAAAACATTTTTACAACAGCTTATGATTCCTTGTCAAGTGAGGCATGTCATAAAAGATGATAGGAAAGATAAACTGATACCAAAACCACTTAGGCAGGGTAGAGTGTTTTCATTCAAAAAACCACCTGCTATTATAGATTTACTCAGAGTTTTTACCCTCTGTGTTCACCATTTTATTAATGTAAACACATCTTATTGACATTCAAACTGCAACAAGGTTTGCAGTTAAATGAACTACAGATACACGAGAGGAGGAAATACAATTCCTTTCATGGATCAATTACTGTTGCACTCTCCCTCCTGACTTTCCTTTACAGATCTTGTCCTCTAGAACATCCGTTCAAGCCCAAAATGTGAAAGTCATCCTTTGCATCCAATATAGCCACTTATTCCCTTTAAAGTAAAAATATTTCAACTTCCCTGTAATTTTGCCTCTCCTACTTAAGTCTCTTTTGCAGAGCTGGAGTCATCTCCTCCTACACTGACACCGTTTACAGCTTTGTATTTAAAACAGTCGGCATGTAAGTCATGATTCTTTCGCAAATTATTATCTCCAGACCCTACCAGCAAGCTGCAGGCTTTAAAAAAAACCCTCACGAAAAACCCAAAAGCTGTAAAAAAGAAACCCACTCCTTTTCAAAAATTGTGCATGATCTGTGATCAAATTGCAGTCTTTCCCTGTGGGGATTTTTTAATATACATATATATTTAAAGCAAAAGAGGGGCAATTTGGATTAGACATAAGGAAGAAATTTTTTACAATGGGAGTGGTGAAACACTGGTACAGGTTTGCTCAGGGAGGTGGTGGCTGCCCCTGGATCCCTGGAAGTGTCCAAGGCCAGGCTGGATGGGGCTTGGAGCAGCCTGGGATAGTGGAAGGTGTCCCTGCCAATGGCAGGGGGTGGAACCAGATGGGATTTAAGGTCCTTCCAACCCAAACTATTCCACAATTCTGTGATTCTCCCCAGCAGAGAGAAGGCTGGTGCACATTACCCTCAAGAGCGTGCTGTGGAGTCAGGAATCCCTGTACCTGGTTGTGCTGGGAGAGGCAGGGATGCTCCACACTCCCATGCTGCCACTACAGTCCCAGCACAGGTTCTCAAGGCAGTGCTCACACAATTGCTCCGTGGTCCCCGCTCCGACACGGCTCATGGCATCCACCACACGGACACTGCTTATGAGACCACAGGGAAACCTGGGTTTGGGCTCACCTAGAACTCATGGAAGCATCGAGCACTGGGGCAAGGCAGGCTCAGGATTTCACAGAGCTGTGAGGCCGCTTAGGGTATCCCTGGCCCCGGCTGCTGTGCTGGGGGTGGTGAGTAAAACCAGGCACCTCCAGCCACAAACTCTGCAGGAGCTGTAGCGCAACAGGGTATCCAAGGCAGCTGAGTCTGAGCTGGCACTTATCGGAGATGCTCTTCGGAGCAGCTTCTTTCAGCTTCTCCTTTTCTCACTCACAGCCACGCTGGTACTTTTGCACTCTACAGACTTTCACTCAGCAATTAAACATTTCAAGAGCCAGGAGCTGGACTTTGATGATCCTTGTGAATCCCTTCCACTCAGGATATTCTAAATAGCAATTAACACCCAGCAACAGTCCCAGAGGAGAACATCAGGGACAAAGCACAGTGGGATGGCAGGGTGTTCCACATGACACCCAGCTGTTCAGGAAGAGTGCTGCAGCTGAACCTGCCCTTCTGCAAGGTAACGCACTCCACGTTTTAGGGGACACAGAACAGAGCTGTTCCTTAATCACAGACTTCATTCTGCACCTGGATCATTTCAATAAGTACCACCTCAAGTTTGCACATAACAATGTTATCAAACCCCAGCTGCAGGTGGGTCAGTCCCATATTCCACTGCAGTTTCAATCCTCAGTCACAGCCTCCTCTGCTGTCTGACATTCCCAAGGCATTCTCACTGTCTCTCAGAACAGCAGCCACAGCTTCACTGCTTTGCTTCATCCCTCCTCCCTCCCTTCTGCTCCACACAGGCAGCTCAGCAATGCTGCTCCACTTGGCACATTCTTCTTCCTTCACTGCCTGCAATGAAGGAGCTTCTGTCACTGTCACACCTGCACCTCTGCATGACCACACCCTGGGCAGCACTCCCAGGTTTATCTGTACAGCTCCCCCCAACTCTGAGATGTATTTTCCTGCCTTATTTACTGGTGCCTTCACTGAAAGGCAAGAGGGAGCTGGAAGGCTGGTGCCAGCAGGATGCCAAATATATTCTTTCTTACATAGGAGAAGGAATAGAAACATATCACCAGCAACTTGGATGCTGTCAAACCACACTCAGTGTATATTTTGGGGAGGGATAAAGATGGCTACAGATCCTTTCTGCAGTTTAATAGGCCTGGTCTGCTCTCTAAGGAGCTCACTCGACTTTGGACCATCTCTCTGGGCCAGCCTTCCAGCTGATCTCACCTTTAATCCAGTGTTTTTACTTCAGATCTTGAAACTGGGAGCAGAGGCAGGGTAAAGGTGCCCTACTCATGCTCTCCTAGTCCAGAAAAAAAATATTTTTGTTGAAAAGCAGCAAAAATGAAGTTGCATGAAAATTACTCCCATATCAACTCTATCAGCTGAGAATCAAACCTATGTTGAAGAGACCCAGCCAGGACTGACCACACTGAAGTGCATGGACAGGGACCTGCAGATGACCACCCCTGGCTCCGACATTTGTGCCCACCTCAGGCAGCCCAGGATAAGGAATTCTTAGCACAAATGAAAAGAGAGAATAGACATCTGTTGTTTGGGAAATCTGTTCTGAGCTGGAAGATGGAGAGTAACAGCAAAGCTCTGAAGCAATACACATTGTTTCACAGATTTCCTTGTCAAGAGATCTTGTGAGAGGTGTGAACATAACAAAGTGTCATCATTCCTCCAAGCTGAATCCATACAAATCATTGCCCTCAGCTCCAGATATAGGTTTCTAGAGCAAGCAGATAAACCAATCTCACAGCCCACCAGAGAATTTTCTCTCATCACAAAAACAATCCAATTATCTTTTGCAGGGATGTCTGTTAAATGCTCATGAAAAGGCTCACAGGTACATGACCTTCACGACAGAGGAACAACAGAAGCAGGAAATGACAGAAGTTACAGTAGCTGCATAAATCATATTCTTCCCTCCCCCCTCCCATAAAATCCAGACCATTGAAAAAGCGTTACTGACCTCTCAGTCCTGAAATATAAATATTTATTTGAAGCCACCTTTAGAAAGTGCTCACCTTATTTTAGGGATTGTTTGCCAAATGGGGAGCGAGGCATTTGACTTGGTAAATTTTTCCTCCCTCAAACTGTTTTGTCACTCCATGTATATACACACATACATACGTAAATATGGAAAGCAGTGCATAAACAAGCCTGTAAGGTTTCCCCATCCCTGCTTTGAGATCTGTGCTGCTGGGCTTTGGGAGGACAACTCACCTTGGGTTTTTCCACCTGTTTGATTGTCTTGGTCTGGTCACTGGAGTTCTCGGCTGACGACGTTCCCGGTGTTCTGGCTCCGTCTGTGGACTCCATGCCAGGAAGCAATGCTTGAGAGCAGCTGCAGTGGGGCTCCTTCACCTTCTGACCTGAGATCAGATAGGTCTTTAAACCTACAGGAAATAGAGAGGAACAGTCAGAACTGCAGAAAGACACAGAGAACACTCCTTTGGGCTTCTCAAACACAGTGACTACCAAAGCACTGCCAAGGCTCAGGAATACAGCACACAAAAAAGACAGTGGTTGGGAAAAAAACACCAGGAATATTAGGATGTTCTGTGTAAAGTGGAGGCAAATAGGGTTACCCAAATCTGCCGTTCCAGACACACGAGGCAACTCGGACACACAGCAACGTCCTCTCTTTATTCCATTTTCACTCATGTACTTCTGAAAAACACAGCTAAGACCTTATATATTTGCTTCTAAGTCGTAATTTGAGCTTTCACATTAACTCTTTGCTTCTGGAAAGGATCTGCAGCCTGGTTTTCACTGATATCTGTATTAATATTCTACTTCTGAAAAACCAGCATGTACTCCTTCACTTGCCAGAGAGATGTCGTGAACATTACTTAGTGCTGGTAGCACATTGAGAAGGGAAATGATATTTAAGTGCTAGAAATTCTGACGGGTTTTCATAGTTAGTGCAGACTTCACATTTTTAAAGAACAAAATCAATCTCCCTCTCTCGCACGTACACCCACACACGCCCTCTGCAACTGGTGTATGAATTGAAGCATAATTGGAAAGCAGATTCAATACTAAAGGCCAGGCTGGTAAATAGCAGGTTGTATCAAGCTGGGCTGTATCAAAAACCTGTTCAAAAAATGAAAGATTGGAATTTCATTTAACATATCACTTCTTTTACTTCCTTGAACTTTGCGCTGTGGTGTTCTGGGCTATTTCTAGACACAGAGCCTGAGAAGCAGCTCTTAATCACAGCTTTCTGAATTCACAGCAGCTCATTTGATTGCCACTGGATGGGCAATGTCCTGCTCAGCACAGAGGGGCACCAATGTCCCCCAAAAGGGTGGAGGGTACCACTGTGCAGAAAGGCAAAGCACTCGTTTTTCTGTGGTGCCAGATCTCACATTCCCAGGGGATGCTGCCCCAAACTCCCCCTGCCCCAGGCTCCTGGGAAGGCTGCTGGGTCCCATCTGAGTCAGCTCTGCATCCCCTCCCTGCCCCTGACACTCGGCTCCCAGGGCAGCCAGACACAACTGTCCCAGCCATCGACCCGACCCGTTCAATCGGCTCCATCCACAGGGTGAATGCTGGAAATAAACGTGTCAAGCTGCAGCCTGTGGCAGAGGCAGCTTCCTGCTCCCTGTGATAAGGTCAGTGTCTCATAACCTCCCTCACAGACACAAAATCCTATTCCATAAACCTTGGCTTACGTCTGTAATACACAACACAGACTGCACTTGGCTGAAACCTTTCCAGTAAAAGTAAGTCAGGCACACTAAGAACAATTTTGCACTCTCTCTCTTTATTCCACTCGTAACTTCAGCTCCTGAACACCACCAGCACCACAGAAAGCCACATCCAGACCCACCAGGTCCCCCTCAGGCTCCAAAGCTGCTGGGAAAGCTCTGCTGCTCTCACACAGAGCTCCAAACCCGAGCACACTCGCTGGCATCTCGGAGATGTTATGCCACAGCCAATCTTTATTTTTATATCATTTATAGTAGTGCTAGGATTTTATTTGGCAGCTTAATAAAATCCTGACTGCTGCTGGCTTCCAGATGTCGGGCTCTCTCCTTCAAACTTCTGTTGATGGGGGCTGTTGTTTGAGGCATCCACCACAATCAGCTCACAATTATATGTTTATTGTGGTAAAGGCTGGAGCATTAACTGACTCTTTCTATTTTTAAAAGCTACCTTAAAGCAGCAGCATTATTTCCCTACTCCTATTATGCCTCCAATTTTTTTCCTGAACAAATATCTTTTCTTTGTTTATTGTACTTTTGAAAAGGCACTTTCTATGTCTTACTGTGCTGTGCACCAAAATTATTTTGTCAATCTTGTTGCATGCAGAAAAATTATCTCCAGTTTGAGCTCCACACTGACGAAAAACGGAGAAAGGCTACAGCACACCAGATATTGAAAATGGGTTTGGGAAACCAGAATCCAGCCTTGCCCCAGCCTGAAACGTCACTCCTTGACCCCACACCTCACCTTGTCCTCTCCATCTCTGGCAAACCCACCAGCCCACAGAACATCAACAGCACCCACTTTGTCCCCCAGGATTTAAAGGTGGCTAAAAATGCTTGGTTGGAGGCACCAAGGACTCTTTGAAAACCTCTTTATTCCCTCCTTGTGCTTCCCAGCCCCACCACCTCCCTGCCTAAAGAGCGTTACTCAAAATGGGGTAATTTGAATTGGGACAGAGAAAAGCCAATACCCTGCACATCTTTTGTATGAAGCCAACAGGAGAGCAAGAAGGAAAAAAAGGTTATTTTTGTAAAGTTTTGGAAAATGAAGAGGTGTAAAAACCTTTCACCTTTACAAAACTTTACTGACATGGCCTAGCTAATACTTTGTTAATAAATCCTTACGATGGGAAAACTCAATTTGCTTCAGTATTCCTTGGAACTCTGTGACACTTCACAAAGCACCTCCTACGCTGGGTCTGAAATATTTCTGTATTAAAAAGGGTCATTAATGGAGTAGAACCGTACTGGTGTAACTAAAATGCATCATTTGAGAACAGTGTTCTTCCTCCTTCGACACCTCCAGGGAATTAGTACAATCAACACTCTCATTTTCCACACAAGCAGTGCAGGGAGTGAAAAACATCCACACCAGCATGTTTAAATCAATTAAGTAACAGGACAATAAGGAATGAATAAATAGAGGGGCTGCTATTTTATGTGAGAATGCAATTTTTGGTGTGTGTTGCTGCGCAACGAAGTAACTCAAGACATGGCGAAGAAAGTGATATGAAGTGCTTGTGGTGCTATTTATAAAGGCCAAGATCAATCTTGTACTCACTTCCTTCCCCAAAATTTATGCAAAATAAATGCTGAAGCACAGCCTCAAAGTGCCTGATAGCAAATCTGTCCTCTGGCAAGCTTTCACCTGCAATTCTGCTTTCCAGAGGTGGCTCTTGGAAGCAAAGACAGGGAACAGGCTACAACAACCCCAATAAACCAACTTAACACAACAGTATTTTCTTCCCTGGGAAAAAAAAATGAGCTCTTTCGTGTTTCTCTGAGGAACACAAACCACTCCCTTCACTGGTCTTCAAGGTCTGAAATTCTGTAAGCATTATACGGAATAACAGCTCCTGCAAACTGAGCCAAAACACTCACCACTTGAATTCACCTACTTTGAATATTGACATGACAGTGTTTGTAAAGTGTATTTTTGACAAAATAATAACAGATGAGATCTTAATAGAACAACTGTGGGTTTTTTAGTCCTACTACTGTGGAATTTTAGGAGGATTAGTGAGTTTCTGTACTTGGCTCCTTTCTTCAGATTGCCTTTCTTTGATCTGTGGCATTTCTCTGAGCTTATAAAAACAGAAAACCACCCCAACCACTAAAAACCACTCCTAATAACAACCAAAAAATCACATGCGTGTGCTCACACACGAATTATTTTCTGTATGCACAAAAATAAACAGGAGTGATTATAAATAAGGCTGTGTATAAACATCCCAGGCTTCCCCCAGGTTCTGGTGGCGTGAGAAACGCTGGTGGCTGCGGAGCGAAGGGAATTCAGGAGCACAGGGAGAGGCTGGAGCTCCCCTCTGCCCATCCCCAGGGACAGCCAGATGAGCCCCTGGCGTGACTGCCCCATCCCCGGCTGTGCCTGCAGAGGAAAACCATCCCAGGTAATTTGTGGGAAGTTACTTGCTGGAAAGGAACAGGGAAAGGGAGAGGAAAGATGTTCTGATCCGTCAAGTCCTTAATTCAGTCATTTATTCCTTCCTTTCAGCTCCTTTCTCCTCACAACTTCGGGTCAGAAGTTGCTGTTATTCCAATCTAATCCAATTTTTACATTAGGAGAGGACATCCCTCCATGCATCTGTTAAGGACAGGACGTCTTCTCCTACAGGAGATGAGGGATTAACACAAATACTGATAAGGAATTCTTTGACCAAATATTCAAGTTTCAATTTTTGATGCTTCACCTGGCTGGAACTGAAATTTTTTACTCCTCTGTTGATAGCAGACAGGAAAATTTCTTTCTCTCTAGCAAACATTTTTACACTTCTCATGTCTCTATATATGGAAATTAAAATGCTTTTGAAACTCTTTTCAGCACTGATTGGAAGAGACACCAAAAACAATTAAATACACCCTAAAGACCCCAACACATCATCATATCCATTCTCGAAAAACACTCAGGGAAGCACTAGTAAAGGTAAACACAATGCGTCTGACTGCTCTGATGAACGCTCTGCAGAATGACATGAAAAAAAATTCACAAGGGTTTTTTTTTTTTCCTTTTAAAGCCCTAAAAAGACTCCTAAGAATTGTACATGAATTCCAGCTTTTTATCTCCAGATATTTCAGTGATAAAGCTGGAAGCCAGAATCATACCAGTCTTTCATACCAACAGGCTTTGTGTCACTCACACTGCAGGACTGCACAAAAGGACACTGGGTGACCCTATAAAAAATTAAATTTATTTTCCCCAACCTGCAAAGCAATGAAACAAGTTCCACCGTCTAACCCACAGAAACCACTTCCAGCTCAGTGCAAACAAAAGCACATAACCCAAAACACCTGGATTCCAAACAAGCCTACCTGGAAAAGCACTTTGAATGTATGGAGCAACATTTCCTGTGGCTAAAATGAGAAAGAGAATTTCTGAGCAAACTTGCTATCTTAGGTCTCTGGAAAGCAGAAACAACACTAATAAGAAACAGAACTTTATAGACTGGAAAGACAAAAGAAACTCAAAAAACCCCAAACCTATCCTCATAATCTCCAAGGAAGACCTGCAAAGAGCCAGAGAAACCAGAGGCATCTTCTGTATTATGGAAAACTGCTGTTTTCCTTATGCCTCCTTTGTTTAGCAAAATACTTATTCTTGATCTTTTGATCATCTAACAGACAACAATGGGTTTGGAAAATGCTGATTAACAACACATGTGTAATTTTGGTATTCAACATCTGCCAGTTTTAAGTGGGGAACCCTGGACCAAAACCCACAATTTACATTTACAGCTAAGCTGCAGAAAGGAAGTTGCAGCCTGATGGTCCATCCTTCTTCAGTCTCTTTTATCTTCTTCTCACTTGGGTGAGATAAAATAACCCAGCCAAAGAAAAAACACAGGAGAAAAGGGCCTGGGCAAACCCAGCACAGACATGCAGCTCAAACACGCTGGTCCAGCTGCCACTGCTGGCTCAGAAATATATATATATATGTCTGTATATGTATTTTTAAACTCTCCTGGCAGATGAAAGACAGGCTGAAGAGTGAGACTGATCCCTACCCTGGGCTGTATTTACGTTCAGCTCTACCAGCTCTGCTGGTGCCCAAGTGCCTCTGGCTGTGGCCTGAGAGCACACAGCAGATGAGCCCGTTCTCTGCGATGACTCTGGATTTTTAACTCATTTTTTCGCCTCAGTACAGCTCACGGCCTGTCACCTTAATAGCAGAGAAGCGCAGCTTTAAGGGAAGGTAAGCCTGGGATTTTGCAGTCTTGCCAGGGGCACCAGCGTGCTCTGCAAGGGAAGCTTGAAGTCCAGCAAATTTACTAACATGCTGCAGGGAAGAGATTCTCTCTATCCTAAGGGTTCCTCACAAAACCTAGGAGATACATGATTTTCCTACATTTAAAGCTATAAAGAGGCCCTAATTCCAGCTCTAGGATATGGGGGACTAACTGGTAAAGATCCTGTCTAGCTTTAAGTTACACCGCTCAACCCTCCTGTAAACTCTCCTGCAGTCTTGGTCATGAAAACAAATTCCATGATGCAATCCCATGCCTGAAAAGACATCTGCTATTATTTTATTGACATTATTTTTCACATTTATTGACAATCCCTTTGCCCTCTGTGTTAATTTTAACACCTGGAAAGGAATAAGCATGATAAGAGAAACTGAAATCTTTGAACAATGTTTGCCAAGGCACGAGTGACCCAAGCACATGAGGGCATGGCACTTGCAGGGGGTTCCAAGTGCTTCAAAAATTGTGATATTCCTCCCACAGAACACCTTTCCTGAAAATATAAATAATGAATTAGAAACTGAATCTAATAAAGAATAGAGCCCATTTAGAATTCATCATTTGCTTCCCTGCTGGATTGGGAATGTGGTGCCAGCGCTGAGGAAACTGCAGAGGTGGAAGAGCAAAAGCAAGGAGCAGCTGGGATGGAGACCGAGAGCCTCAGCCCTTGTGCAGCCATTCTCCAGCACTGCCCAGCTCCCTGCTGCACCCCTGGCAAACTGGGAGCTGTGGGATGAAGAGCTTCAGCCCGTGGGTGTGGCTGCAGTGATGTAAAGCAGCTGTAAATACACTTTAGACACACGACGTGCCTGTTTTGGCAGGCTCAGGACTCTGTTCTTCAAGGAAAATTATAAGGTCACAACACTGCAAAGTCTTTTGAAGACGTTACAGTGTCTTTTTCTTCCAGTTTCTTGTTCAGGATGCAAATGTGGGTTTGGAGTTTTTTCTCGCCCCCCTTAATTGTCAGGAAGGTACCTCAGAGTCCAAAACCAGACGGTCAAGGCCGCAACCAACCCCAACACCTCCACGATATCAACGGATCCGCCCCTGGAGCTCCTCCATAACACAAATCCATTCCATACATCCTGTCCATGCATGGAATTCCTGCTGCATGGTGACAGTGTGAAAGTCAGCAAGATGACAGAGGAAGCCTTTGGGAATAGCTTTCCATGCAGCCCCTTCAATCCAAGCTTTTGAGCAGGATCTCTCTCTGTTTCCCTGGTGAATTTGCATACGTGGGAAGTTCTGACATTCAACATCGCCCAAAGAGTGCAGCAATCCTTTGGGATATGTAGAATATGCTCCCAAAACTTCCTTTTATTATAAACAAAAAAGTGTTTCCAACTTAAAACTACTGTGGGAGGGAAACAAGCAATCTGAAAACGGCACAGGAGGTATCTCCAAGGCAAGGACTTCAAACAGTCTATTTTAACAGCAGCATTATAAACCAGAGATCTATGGCCAGATAAGGATTTCTCAACAAAAATTCCACTGCTCTAGACAGGACAATTATACAAAGCCACAAACATCCCAGAAAGACATCATATATATTACATTTTCTTCCCACACAGTTGCTGGCATACCTCAGGAACTATGGATGGCTGCACCAGCCTCTGCTACACACAGGCAGAATTAAAAATAAGTCAAAGAGAGGCTCCAGGTGCAAGTTTCCTTAGCTCCAGCCTCTCAAGAATGGGAATTTATTCATTTGAAACTAAAAAGGCGAGGCCAGAGTTAAAGCAGTTAGAAGCTTATTAGAAATCCCACCCAGGAAAATTCCACTTGGGACCAGAGGATGCCACCTATCTTTTTGATTGATATTTTAGAATTGATGAATAACAAACGTACAGGATGGAAGAGAGGATTCCAATAAAAAACAATAGCCTGATGCAACTGGAGCCTGCTCGGTCCATGGTAACTGAGTGAGCTATTGTGGCTCCCCGAACGAACACTTTTTAATAGAATCCAGACTCAATTTAAACGAGACTTTAGAAGCCTGTTTTGTTATACTGCTGCAATCTCTTTGTGTTTGACAGGACTACAGTCAGGCAAATTCCTTCCCTCTTGCATAATGCAGGTAGCTGGATGTGACAGGCTAAATCAGCGTTTTATCTGGACCAGGGCAATCCCACAGGCTGGCAGTGCCCTTGTGCTCCAGGGACTCGCAGGGAAACAAAACCTGAATAAGTTAAAATCCCGTGCAAAGCTGCTAGGCTCTGCATGGGGAACACAAGTACATTACTTTGAACAACAATTCATTAGCTTGATTAGCCTAAAGTCATATTCAGAGAACATAAAAGATTTGCCTTTAAGGGATCAAATTAAAAGAAGTAAATCTGCATATCTTGGATAATTCCTGCATAAAAAACACGGTGTTCTTAAAGTTGTGTATGTCTGCATAGCAGCGATCAAAGTAAAGAAAAAAGATCATCTGGGGTCCCCAGCACAGGAAGGACACAGACCTGTGGGATTGAGTCCAGAGGAGGCCACCGAGGTGATCTGAGGGATGGAACAGCTCTGCTTTGAGGAATGCCTGAGGGAATTGGGATTGTTCTGCTTGGAGAAGAGAACCTTTGGGGTGACCTAACTGTGGCCTTCCAGGTCCTGAAGGGAACCTGGAATGAAGATGAGAGAGACTTTGAACAAGGGCCTGGAGTGACAGGACAAGGGGGAATGGCTTCCCACTGTCACAGAAGGTCAGGGTTAGATGGGATATTGAGAAGAAATATCACCTGTGAGGGGGATGAGGCCCTGGCAGAGGTTGCCCAGAGAAGCTGTGGCTGCCCCATCCCTGGGAGTGTCCAAGGCCAGGCTGGACAGGGCTTGGAGCAACCTGGGATAGTGGAAGGTGTCCCTGCCCATGGCATATTTGGGGAACAAGATGAGCTTTAAGGTCCCTTCCAACCCAAACCATTCCAGGATTCTATGATAATTTTTCCACCTGCCATCAGAGCATACCAGCAGTTTGTAGAGTTAATGTTTAGATCAAATGCTTGTTAAACAAATTTTATTATTAAATCAGTTAATAATGGTATTTTCCCCCATCCACACTCTTTGGTCAGAACTGACAAGTTACACAGTGAGCAAGCACTGCTTTGACAGAGCCTGCAAAAAATGTTGCTCAACACATGGGCTGGAGTATTCCAACACTTGGGAAGCCAGCAATGCCCCCCGGACCGCCGACAGTGGGAATTATGCAAGCACCAGGGTATTTATTCAAATTGGCTACAAGAACGCAGACAAACAGAAATGATGTTGCAGTAGCGAGTTCAGTCATTTCACAACTCCCCCAGCGCTGGGCCTTGTGCAATCCAAACAGGCAGTTGTAATTCCAGGTAAGTTGTTATTCATAACTTACGCACCGCTTGTTTACATGTGGTTGACAGTTTTAAATGGTTACTAATTCAGTACTGAAAAATAAAGCTCATGCAAATAAAACTACTGCAGGAGGCACTTCAGAATAACAATATCTCACAGTGGTATAAACACCAGAGAGGTGGTGAAGAAGAAACTCCCAAGAGCAGCCACCACCTAAGTATGTATCACTATTCAGCTGTATTTTAACTGGCAAGTTTCAGCCACTGAGTATTTGCAGTGTTTCTAGCTCAAAATATCTTAATTTCAGAGCCACTCTTCTTTTCAGAACAGGTACTGAGTGTTGTGTCTCCCCCAAGCAGAGGATCAGCTTTTCAGTTTATTCCCCTCCTTACGTAAAATACATAAACAAACAGTCCCCCCCCCAAAATAAAAAACATTTGAAAGTCCAAAAACAAGGTTAAAAAGAAAATATTGCCAGAACTATGTTTATTCACACAGTCAAAACAGTTCTGAAATTCCTTCCATTTCCTCAGTGTACAACACTGAGGCAACCTCTAGTCCTGACAGGGTGCATTTGAACCGGCCCTTCCTCTTCGTACAGCAGCCACAGTTTCAGGCTCCAGGCTGGATCCACACCATGGGTCTCTTTCACCCAGGTGGCACTGAACCATCCTGGAGATGGATCACGTGCTGCTACAAAAGGAGCAGGCCCTCAAGGCCACGGGGCTGCTGCGATGGCTGGCTGCAAGACAGCCCCTGTCACCCTGTGAAAGGGACACCACGCTCTTGGCTCCGCAGGTGATGGGAAGGACACGGCAAGCTCTTTACTGCAAGAGTCTTGTCCAGCAGCTGATTCAACTTCCAGTGGTTTTCAGCTTGTGTCCCTCAGGCTCTGGCCTCTACGTGTGCCAAAGCACCCATACGCCAAGGAGTCAGGAAAGCACCACAACAAAGAATCATAGAACTGTGGAATAGTTTCGGTTGGAGAGCACCTTTAAAACCATTTAGTTCCAATACCCTCCTGCCACGAGCAGGGACACCTTACACTAGACCAGTTCCAACCTGGCCTTTATCTTCTAGGACATCTTCTACCGCTCTCTCCCATTGTATCGCTGTCCAGTGGAGTTCACTGCAGCTCTTATTTCATGGAAAACAACATGATGGGCAAAAGGGGTGATGACACCGCCCTGTCGTCCCCTGCCCCCAGAACTGTAAGGACAGAAAACAAATTCCCTGGCACAAAAGTAGCTGTTGAGGGTTTTCAGCCCATCCCTCGAAGCTCCCAGCACAGAGGAGCCAAACACCTGGGTCAGGATCATCACAGCTAACACAGGTATCTCGTGCCAAGCCTTAAACCACGTGTGGTGAGCACAGGTAAACCCGGGGTCCTGTGCACTCACTTAAAATGCTGGATCACCGTCCAGTTGAGCAACTGTACTTCACCAAATAACACAACATGATAGATTACAACATGATTCATGCCCACAAAGTACACACCATAGGTAATGAATTCTTTCATGTACCCAAATTAACACCCAATGAAATGGATATGGAGATTTGTCACTTGTTACCCAACAGATTTGCTTGACCATCACTACACCATGTCACAAAATCTATCCAGTGGGAATGGCATTAAATAACATGCAGTTAAAGAAGCATTCTGCAAATGCACATCCATTGAAACGTTCCATTGGCTCTTCTGAAGTGAGCCCATCCCCATACTCCCAGCAGCAAGTCTCTGCCCACTGCTAATACTCAAACCTATTTTTAAGAGCAAAGGAGATACCAGCACCACCTGACAAGCAAGTAGAAGTCTTTCAAGTGACATAAACCAGACATGGGGAAAATCAGCATTTCTGTTTCTCCAAGGTTTTAATAATCTATAAATCATCTATTATTATTCTCTGCATTTGGACCAGCCCTGGCAGCCTACTTCATACCAGAGCAAACCCCCAACAACCAGCTCCTCCATCAGCTCATGGCCCAGATTTGATTTCTTCATCCTTTGCAAAAACATTCTCAGACTTTGCGCTAATAACTAGCTGATTACATTTCAAACCCTCGGGCTAAAAGTTATTACTGGGGAGTGCAGGAATGTGTCTGGAATGCAAAAACAACAGGGGTGAAAAATCAGTGGGCTCTGAGCTGGCATAAATAGATAGTTCACTGCGGAAACTCATCTCCTCTCAAAAAACCAAACCCGATGACAGTGGCCCACTATCTCCTCCAGTTAATTTTACTGAACAACTGACTCAGCCATCTCCAAGCCCCTAGGAAGAGGCATCTCCAATGTGCACAAATACAATATAAATTATGTTTCTGTTGTGCTTGCATGTGAGATAGAGAACCACCCTGCATAATCTGTTGATAAACTCCCGTAAGAGACAGTAGTTTCATGATATGCCAAATACTTCACATCTTGGAAAGAAATGAGGAAAAAGTTATTCTTAGGGAAGCTAACTCTACGGTTAAATGATACCACGTTTATAGACAGGAAGTTTCTGGTATGCAAACTTACTTTGGTCCAAGCAAATTCCTGCATCACCCTCCACCTGGAAGTTCAAGCTGAGTATTAAACCATGTGACCAGCCCAGAGGTCTGGTCTCTGCAGCCTCTGCAAAGGGGGTTACAGCACTCAACAAGAGAGCAGCCCTGCACGGGTTATAAACAGGATTTACGGGATCCATGGAAATTAGGGATCAGTCCCTCCAGCTCGGTTTTTGGGGCTTTGTGCGGTCCCTGTGTAACTTGCATCCCTTCTCATTTAGATGTGGAGTTATTCTTAATCACATTGAGGTATAAAAGACACCAGGGAAAGTAAAGATTACAGGTCTCCAGAGGAAGATTGTTGCGAAAACAACCTCTTTATTTGCAGCATTTAAGTGAAAAAAAAAGCTTAAAAAAACAACCTAAAGACTGAAAATCAACTGAATGCACAGAAACAAAGGAAATACCCCCTTCCCCATCCAACCCTAAAAAGAAGGCTCTTGGCTATGCTCAGCAAAAGTGAAAGAAATCCAACAAAGGATAAATATTTCCCTACCCTCTCTATTTGCTTCTCTGATACTGCTGCCATTTGCTGCCACGACTCTGTTAGAATTGGAAAAGACAACTCCATGGCCCAATTCCTTTGTACTTCACAGAATCACTTGCCTAATGAAGTCTTTCATAGCTTGTTTGAAGATTTAAGCATTCAAAAACAAAATTCCTCAATGAAGAATGAAGTATTTTGTGGGATTACTCTTTCCCTGAGGTTAGGGATCAAGGTTTCTCAGAAACATGATGAATCACAGTGGTTTTAGCTTACTCATCTTAAAAAGTGTGGGTTTTTAATCTGATAACAAGCAATTCTTTTTTCGAAAGTATTTGAGACAACTTGTTTGAATGAGAAACAGAATATGCCTTTTGTTACCCTCACACTTGTGTAAACTATTTTATGTAAAGGGAGGATTTTATAACCAACTTTTGACATTTTTCAGCATGACCCTGAGATAACCAATATGAGCTCTTGCTGGTTTAGAAGCAACAGCTTATCTAGAGGACAACAAGGCAGCTGCACATCTCAGAGGTGCAAAGGAAAAAAGCAGAAAAAAACTACAGTGCTAAAATCACCATTTGATTTGTAATGCCTTCCCTCAGTGAAACTGAAATTAGAGACACTGATATAATGGAATGGTTTTAAACAGAGTGCACGACTTACAAGTGAGCTTACAGCTTGGTCAGTACATCTATTCCCTGTCACCAACGTCAAAATTTCAGTCACACAAATCCAGTCTAAGTTTTCACATCACTTTCGTGGACAGTCACACCTCTGCTTTTTATGGACATTTTGCTCTCCTGAGTGGATTTCTGACTTCATTTCACTTGTCCTGTTGGTTCTTGCACACTCTCCTTCCTTAATTAACAATACACAAATTATAGATGAATTTGATGTCAAAATAAAACATAGCCTCCCAAATGATTAAATCTAAAAAGCTTTATAAATAACAAACTTGTTTAATTTTAACTCTTTCAAATAAGTAAAGAAATACATTGTAAAAATATTTTTTAATATAAAGGAAGATATGTTAGTGCTGTGGGTATCATAAGCAAGAGATTTTTCTTCCTTAAAAAGCACCATCACAGAGTATCTCAGAAACACCAGGAAAATCAGAATGATAAGTATATTATGACAGGTACAAACATGGAAACATACATTGCTAATACAATAGGGTTTGTTCCACTTGGGACACTTCCCTAGGCTGGAAACCTCTATTCATGGCTCTTAGGAAAATGAAGCTTCAAAACAAAGAGCATTACCTTCCTGCAGAGCACAAAATCCAACCTAAAGCCTATCTTTTTTGTGCTATACCCATAATTCAATGTCTTTTTTTCCAGTTAGCTGCCTAGTCCAAAAAGGACATTTTAATTTCTCATTGATCTGTGCCACTGAAATTTCATGCAAGCCTTTGCTTGGGAAACTGGAATGGAACTATATAAACGTAAAACTGAGAAAGGAAATGCTTTTCTAATCGTTACTAGAGGGCTCCACTAAGTCACAGCCATCTACCCAAGGTACTACACAACAGCTGAGTGTCCTCTTTGCAGAATACAGAAAATATATAGAATATGGAATTCATACAGTATTTCCTAGAATGATTTTCACATATGAAGCCTATACAGTAGTTTTAATTTTCTTTTTTTATTTATAAAGCTGCCACAATGTTAAGGAGCAAGGTCTGGTTTTAAAAGGAGGTATGCTTTTCATCTTTTCTGTCAGAAGCATAGAAGTTGTTTACTTTAGAGGAAAACTGATTATTTGAAGTCTGCTCTCCCATTAGCACCACAGCACAAGCAAAGCATTTGTCTTTTCCGCTGGACCTGGATCGTGCACACATCCAGGGAAGCTGTACTTTCTCTCCCAGGCAAACCGGCAAGCCCAAGAAGCCTGGGGGTAGGAAATATAATAAAAAAATAAAAATGTAGCCGTGCTCACTGAAGCCTGAACCTGACCTTTTGGTGTGAAGCCTGTGCTGCTCCCAGACCCTCTCGATGGTCAGTCTCTCCTCGGGCACCCACGGACATGCCCAGCTGAGGAACACGCATCCCTGCAGCGCTGGCAGCCAGGCCTGCGACAGGAACCCCCTGGCTGGAAATGAGATCAAAAGATACTCCTTTCCCTCCCTCCCTCCCTCTGCTTTTGTGTGTGAGCAGATGGATCATCTGCACATCTCCGTATCTGCATGTTCTCATTCCCTCTGTTTCATTCCAATGAGAAGAGATGGAGTCCATCTTGTAATTACATTTTGAAATGTTTTTCCTGAAAAAGAGGGGATAAACCAAAATCTATACTAAGGAAGAGCGCAAGTCCTCCCAAAGCAGCTAAAATCCTCAGTGCAATCTGCAGGAAGAAGGCTGATCTTCTCTCTCAGCCTCTCCCACTGCGTTTGCCTCGGCATGGATGAGCCTCGGTTGTTGTGCAGGAACAGGTCCTTGTGGCTGCCTCGGCCTGAAAGCAGGGTCTGAGAGCAAGGTTTGGCATGTCCCCCTCCTCATTCTGCTATGCTTTAGGAAAGTCTGCTTGCTTGAAGCTGATAAGGGCAAGTACTGGGGTCTCTCAGGTGGAGTTTTTGTCACCAGGTTTGCTGTGGCTCCTTGCCACGCAGAGCAACAGTTCCTCAGTCTGCAGATCTCAGTCTGAGCAAGATGACAACTTTATGTCACCACTGAGTTCACAGCCAATACCAGACTGGTGGGACAGGACACAATGACAAGCTGGGAGCAGTCAACAGACCCACAGGGCAGGCTGCTCTTCAGAGAGACCTCAGCACTGAGAGCATCCCAGCGAGCACTCAAAAACAGCACTTGGAAAACCATCCCCAGTTTGGGGCTCCCCAGAGATGCAGCTGATGCACTGGGGTGACACCAGAGAGGACCATCGTGATGATCAAGGGGGCTGAAGCACCTGATGTGTGAGAACAGAGCCAGGTTTGGGGAGCTTTGAGAGGAGAAAATCGCAACTATCTAATGGAGGGCAGGAGAAGAGCCAGGGTTTCCACAGAAGAGCCCAGCAACAGGACAAGATATGATGAGGACAAGTTACAGTAGGAGAGATGCCTGAAATGCAGCTCTAAACCTCTTTTGAGCCCAAGTTTGGACAAGACACTTTCAGAGGTCTCTCAACAACCTGTACCGTGCTGTTTAACAAACCAGATGAAAATCAAATGGTTGCCACATAGGAAACTACAGGAAAAGTTTGATTTGCTTCGAAGATCTGCTGTGTGCCTGTCAGGTTTAGATTGTCACTGATGCAGCAGAAGACATAGGCAGGAAGAAGTTTTACAAGTTTTTGTCATACTTGACTTTAAAATTCTACTTCATGCCCTAATTTTCACAAAGAAAGGTCATATTAGGTGAATCTTTTGAATTCAGGTAAATATGAATTCCTGTATCTTTTTTAGTTGAGATTTCAACATTCTTCCTTCAACATTCTTATTGCTATTTCTTAATTTCAACAATAAGTAGGTTAGAAATTAGAAATTCACGCTCTTTCCTGAGGAATTTCCACCGTAACCTCACATAGTCTTGTAAAATACTGATCACATATATTGAGATTGCATTTATGCACCATCAATGAGATGCCTGTGTGGGGCAAGACCTCCTGATTCACAGTGATAAATCCAATTTTCAGGTCCTGTGGTTGAAGGGAGAAAGACTCAAGAGGTGAACTGGTTCACCTGACTCAAAGCATGAAGGTTACAGCTGAAAAGTGCCCATGTGAAATGCCAAAGGAGTTATTTTTATCCCTCCCTCTCATTTAAATTTAAAGCAGGACAGCAGTACTGATACTGTGAGGTGCTAATGTTGTTGAAATGCAATGGGAATCAATTTCCAGGAAGAGAGAGCTTGGAAAGGAGATGAGCAGTTTAAAGTCTGCTTCACCTCTGCCAGCAGCAGCTTCAGCCACCTCCTGGACACTCAAAACCCAAATTATCTCCAACACCTCACTTCTGCCAAATACACTAATTTTTCTCTTACCATCTAACAAGTCCTCAGCTTGCACACTCTCAACAGCTCTTCCGAGTTAACATAATGAATAAAAAATATGCAGCATATTGAATTAAAAAAAAATCTGGGAACAGCTCTGCCAGCTCTGGCTTTGCCATGCAGATTTGATCCCTCCTGCACAGGAGGCAGAGCATACTCACACAGCCACCCACCTCCCAGTTTGGGAGAACATAAAGCTCTTATCAAGTGTTTCACTCCACATTTCTAGACTGGAGGAGAGGCCAGACCACAATTTAATGAAACACGGTTCCGATTCTCACTCTCCATACGTGCCTCTGGAAACTTCGCACCAAGGCTATACATCATAGCCTGTTGGTTTTGGGGTTTTTTGGTGAACAAAAATTAATTAATTTGAATTGGCTTCCTTTAGAAACTTGCAAAATTCTTGTGTGGTGGGGGAGAAAAAAAAAAAAAGAAGGAGAAAATGCAAACAGTGAAGCCATATAAACTTCCACGGCAAATCCTTTTGAATTCCAATTCAATTGGAATACAGCAGCCTCGGAAATGATGGTTCTAAACCACAAACAAGCGAGGGAATGTTTAGTAACCCCAAGCAAAAATCCCCTGGCCTCTGCAGCAGCACAACTCAAGCCTGCAGCTCTCCATCTATTTATAGACCTGGGGCACATATCACTACAATAGCTGATTGTGCTTTGCAGCTGTTTTGTATATCTAGAAGGGCAGGAAAGAACAGACTGCACTTTGATCTTGCCCTTTTTTGGAGTAAAAACAACAACCAAAAAAAGGCCATTAGGAAGGACTCAATATTTTGGAATCACAAGGGTCCGTGCTCCCAAAGCCAGAGCTCACACTCGGCATGGAGGACTCCCAGCACATGTCCAATTGTTTACTGGGATTACAAATCCGGGCTGCAGTCAATATTTATTCTAGAAGCACGCAAACTATTTCACCTCGCATGAAAACATATGTCAAACCTAATTATAGGAGTCTTTACTCCCCAGAGCATCTGTTAAGTGATACACACATGAAATTAAGATTCAACCTGAATGCAACTGCATCATAAATTAGCATAAACTATGAGTTTCTGGGGTGGTTAAAGAAATTAGGTATTTGCTCGAGATAACATTGTGTGATAAGAATCAACTACGTACAACCTGTAAAACATGTTGGGATTAAAGTTTTGTAAATCATACAAATGCATTGGAGCTAATGCTGCTAAAGACAGAAATATGTATTATTTACAGACGTCAAATCAGTGATCCCTACTTCAGGACGTGAGCTAGGCCTTCCTGAGCTCTGAGATTAGCGAGGATCTACTGGAAATCCAGCATTCAAACAGCTGGATGATGGGCAGTACCATGAGGAGAAAAATCTAATTTTTGTAGCACTAAAAAGGGAATAAGCCTCAACCAAGCACTCTAAGTACCTGACTGGACCATAAACAGGACACCTGAAGAATATTTCTAATCAATTACTGAAGGATTTACAAACTGGAATAAAATGTGAAATGGGATTTAAATGTGCTGCTTACAGCTACTACGGAAATGAGTTTGAGCAGTTTGTTTCCAAACAGCCATGTGGACTAAAGTATGTGAATATGCTTAAAACACAGCAAGTCAGTCTGTAGAAAGGAATAAAAAAAGCACCATTAGAAAAAATAGAAGGTAAAAAGCACTTGTGGTAAGTCTTGTGGTGGGCTAAGAGAAGTGAAAGGCTGAGAAAACTGGGATTGTTCAGTCTGGAGAAGAGTGACCCAATTGCCCCTTCCAGTTCCTGAAGGGAACCTGGAAGGAAGGTGAGAGAGACTTTGGGCAAGGGCCTGGAGTGACAGGACAAGGGGGAACAGCTTCCCGCTGCCAGAGGGCAGGGTTAGATGGGATATTGGGAAGGAATCGTTCCCTGGGAGGCTGGGGAGGCCCTGGCACAGGGTGCCCAGAGAAGCTGTGGCTGCCCCTGGATCCCTGGAAGAGTCCAAGGCCAGGCTGGATGGGGCTTGGGGCAGCCTGGGACAGGGGGAGGGGTCTCTGCCATGGCAGGGATATGGAATGCTCTGAGGTCCCTTCCAACCCAACCATTCCACGATTCTGTGATTCCAGGATGATCACACCTGGGTATCTCCCTGCTGCACAGCAACTGCAGGGCAACCTTGCTCTTCCACAGCTCCCAAATGTTGATTCTGGAATGTCAGGGAAAGCAAATAAATTATGGAATTAGGGAGCTGGAAAAGTAGCAGTAGGCTGCAAGAAATGCAGCTGATCAAATGGAGGAGAAAACAAATCTAAGAGGAAAGTTGGCAAGATCAGCCTTTTGTTAAGTGCTAAACAGCCTCTGAATTATCTGTATTGCATCATCAGCACAGCACATTTGATCATTCTGAACAAAGCTTTTAGACTTTTAAGTATCTAAGACGGGACATTAAATAGTACTCTGTAAAACCTCATTTTGAAAGAAAATATTTAGGTATATTCGTATCCTGAATACTGATTCATTCCTGCTGTGGGCTGTATCTCTCAGAATTTACAGGGATGAAGTGTTTTTTGTTTCATTTTTAGAGCACTTGGACAACGTTCTTTATTTTCATTAACACTATTGTAGGATTATATATTAGATTTTAAACGAATACATAAATAAATAACTTACTAAATAAATTACTTTTATGGTGGTAATGACAAAAATGTTATTTTATCACCCTAAGCAGGGGTATGGGAGTGCAAGAGCAACTCGTTATTGCTAAATGCATAACCATGTTTCACATAAATTACAAAAAACAACAGATTAAATAAAAACCAACGAGAGAAAGCACAAGCTGACAAAGACAGCAGGGGTGTCTATGGGGCTGTGATAACGAGCATTTAGAACCACTAGCAAAGTTATTAACCTGGCCCGAGCAAACTGCATTTCAGAAAAGAAACACTCTGAAAGGCTCCAGTGTGTTCACATCCTATGGGACAATCCAAGACTGAATTTTTGCATTTCCAACTCATTATGTTAAGAGCTGGAAAAGCTGAAATTTAGAAGATCGCTCATATTATTCTCTTTCAGAAAACCTTTGGTAAATCCCTGTTTTGCATATAAAAGATAAGCGGATTTAGCTACAATTACCAGTGGGATCACCGATACCTGTTACCACAATAACTTCTCAGTAAAGGGATGCCTTCCTGTAATATTGTTTCTACAGTAACACACGTTAAACATTAAGTTCAAATGTCAGGTTGGCTCAGCCTGAGCTAAACTTTAGCTCTGAGTAGTTTACAGCTCTTTTGCAATGCCACAGCACTAAAAGCCCTCATTTTCGTGCCCACGGGGAAGCCACCCAGCCCTCCAGACACGGAGAGTGGACAGGAAAGTTGTTCATCACTGCTGAACACAAAAACTCTGCTAAACCAACACGGGGCTCTTCCTTAAATCTGCAAGAATGGGAATTCTAGAGCACAGTCCCTTGACTGAGGCCATGGAACATGGCACTCCAAGACCTGAGGTATGATGAATACGCTGCTCCTGCAAAACACAAGTGCTAAAGATCAAGTTCCAAAGAGAAGAAGAACCAAACTCCACTTGTCGAGCGAGATGTCTGAGATAAGTTAACTCCAGTATCTCTGAGGGGCAACACACATATCCCCTAAAGCAGCTTCCCAGGGAGTGCTGGAGCCAGGCAGAAACCCCAGAACTCCAATGATTCCACACTGGCATTCGATGAAGCCAGCTCCCACTACCTGACCATATTCCTCATTTCTTCATTAGACAGCATCAAATCCAGCCTAGAGTATCTGCATAAACCTCCGAGTATGGTGAACCTCACCTCCCATCAATCTATGCTGCTCAGACCTTCTCCAGGGCTGAGTGACAAACATGTAAGGGATCCATGTCAGAGATGTATTTGTGACCACTTTGAGATGGACTTTCCAAAACAGAAATGCAACTTTTAGAAAACATTCCCATTTTAACAAGCAAGGCTGCACACTAATAGAGCCCTAGAAATAGTTTTACAATTGAAACATTACACACAGTAACCGCTATTTATACTTCAATATGTCAGCCTTAAATATTTACTTTTCCACTCACTTGGTTTACATGTTGTGCCAGCAGAGCACTTTCTTGCATCATTTAAAGAGCTTATAGAAATTTAAAACTATCAGAGCAGTAAGGAAAAGTATTACAAAGTAAGTCAAATTAAATGATGAGGCAAAATATTTGCTACTTTTTACGCAGAAATTAATTTAATGTAGAGATGCATGATTTTTACAAGTAATTAGGTACTTTGCATTATTCCTTCTGATTTAAAAGAACCAACTTTTTTTTAAAAGCAAACTGTTTTGAACTTTAAACTATCCAAGCTTTCCATTGCTACATGGAGACCATTCATCAGCTGGCAGCATTATGTTTTTCTCCTGCCTCATGGGCTCTGAAAAGCCGCTGAGTAAGTTCAGAGTAAGTAAATGTTTATAGGTAGGGCTGCACATCACACGGCTGTACGAGCAGTTACTGGACATTCTTCCCAGAAAGCAAATGGGCTGGGCAGCTGTATTTTAACAAGAAAAGTTGTTTCCTTTTATGGCCCAGAGCTGGTGGCTGTGGTCTGGGGTGGGAAGGCAGCGGGCAAGCACTCCGTGCCTCATCGGATGGCACTGTCCTCCCTAGTCCAGCTGTTCTGCCCAGAGTCACCCTGATGATTCCCTTCTAGCACTCACTTATTTTCAAGTGCAGAAGAGACACTCCAGATAGGATATTGTATTATTTACTTTCCCTTTTGCTCTATTTTAGGTCCCATAAACCCAGAGTTTAAACAAATAACTTTGATTGAAAACCGGTTACGGGTGTTTCCAGGCCCACTGGATTTGGGCTCCTTTCCTGCAGAGGAACCAAGACAGGACTCGGCTACTCTGTCACTTACTTTTCCATTTATATATTTAAATTTTTGTGCCATTAAAACCAGCTAAAATGGATTTTGAACAAATGGCCTGGAAATTCACCACTGATTCATCAACTGAGATTGCACAATGTCCCACACCGTGGTCCATATAAAATTAAAAGGATGACTATGACCGTTTCCAATCAAGTTTTTGGCTGTTTCTTTGGGAATTCTGAACTGATGGGCACTTAAGCTGGAACAACTGCAAGGAAGAAAACAAGAGAGCAGAGGAAGTGGGAAACTTTTTCCCTCACACTGCAGCAGATGAACTGCAGATAGACAAGGAACACCTGTCCAGGGGCAATCTGCTGAGCAGGTTCCCAACCAGCTCACCCGGCTACTTACTCCCATTCCTTCATTTACTCCCTTTGCTTCAGCTTTCCACTCTTCAGTTGTATCAAACACTGAACCAGCCCTTTTTTGTGGCTTTAATCTCAGAGTGGAAACCTGGAAGACTGGAAGGAAGCAGAAGGCAGTAGGGAAAAGTAACATGCTGGAGGCATGGAAGAAAAACATTTCTATAAGGAGGATAAATTTTCCAAACAGTAATTGGAAATTCAACAATTCTAATCTACATGCAAAGTGGAAGGCCAAGAAATCAGGGCTGAACACTGTCTGCATCATATTACAAACAGCAAAGCCTGTTTACCTCCCCTACTTAATAATCCTTATCTAACTTCTGTTCTTTTCTAAAACAAAGCAAAACTGACATTTTGATGAAGGCAAACTCCAAGCAGCATTTCACAACCACTGCACCAGCAACGAACCAGCCTCTTAAACCGAATGCACTTTCCCATGTGGTTCTTACTTTAATTTGAAAAAAAGTTACACTCATGAGAGAGGAGGGGGAGAACCAGCAAAGAAAGGGGGAAAACCAGAGCGCAAGTGAGCAGCAGGAATGGAGGGATACTGCCTGAGGGGCACTAATGCCGAGCCTGGAGGTCAAGCTGTGGGGATGTAGCTTTGCTGGCCAGTTATTTGCACAAGCTTTACAAGCATGGGAAAACGGCAAAGGTTGTCAGGAAACACAAAACCTTCTGTGATGGAAAATCCTGCAGAGAAACGCATCCTGGCCACCGCCTGAGCCCCAGCCTGGTTGGGCTTCTCTGCTCCTCCAGCAAACAATGTGCAACTCCAGCAATTCTGAAAAAACTGGGCTTGGAAACGGAATGGAGAAATTAAAAAACCTGTCTCCTTTTCATCAACAGCACTGGCACAGGGTACCCAGAGCAGCTGTGGCTCCCCCTGGATCCCTGGAAGTGTTCAAGACCAGGCTGGATGGGGCTTGGAGCAGCCTGGGACAGTGGACGGTGTCCCTGCCCATGGCAAGCGACTGGATGAGTTTTAAAGTCCCTCCAACCCAAACCAGTCTGTGATTCCATGATTCTGCAAGAAGGATGGATTAAGATTATTGGAGTAAATCTCAGGTCTATTCACATTACATTGATCCCACAGGAGTGGGAGACTGCAGGAACAGGCCACCAGTTTTCCCCAGTGTTTCTTGGGAATGTGCTGTATCATACCAAGGGCTTCAAATCAGTGAAATTTATTTATACTTTGCTTTTCTTCCCCAATCCAAGTTTGAAACTCGGTTTCCACAACCTGTAGATGGAGAGATCAAAATAAGTTAGGGACACAGCTCCCACTGTAATTTTGAATTGCAAATTAAAGGCAAGGCGTAGCCTGGAGAAGTTCAGGGCTTGTGAAAGTTCAGTGTTGTAGAAACTGTTTAAATTGTAGGAAGGTTATAATGGGAAATTTAAATAATTAGATCTGGCACTGTTACATCAGACTTGAACAAAACCAAATAAAAGATTCAAGTTTCAAACTCAGAGAGAGAACAAATTATTGAGGAAACTGGACACAAACATACACTGACAGCCTTTCGTAATAAACATGGTCCTGTGCAATTTAACAAGGAAATTAGAGGTATAAAAATTAATAAAACAGATGCAAAGAAATCCTTATGTAAGAACCCTGATAAAAGTTAACCTAAAAAATACCATTCCCTAAAACTTGCTGAGAGCCTTAAAAATTAGTACTTCAAGGCAACAATTTTACCAATTATGAAAAGAAACAGAATTCATTTTAAAAAAACCTAAAACAACAAAACAAAAAACCAAATAAAACCACCTAAAAAAGGCACCATAAACCCCCAAACTGTGCGGGAGGGGAGAGGGAAGACAGTCTCAAGTTTTCGGTACCTAAAAACAGCCCTTGAAGTGCTCCTCCCCTAAGGATATTTTGATCTTAGTCACATGGGTTTTTTAAGGTATTTTTATTTAGTCTCCCTGTAGATAAGTGCAAGGAGACAGCTGCTAACACGATATTAAATTAATGATTTGATGGCTGCCCTCATGGCTGAGAGAGGCATTAAGTCTGAAAAATTACCAATAAAACCATTAGGGCTCAGCAACCTTGCAGAACACACACACACATGCTGCTTCCATCACTTGCCAGCTTTGTCTCAATCAAAAAATCAAATTTATTTTCTTATTCTTACATATTTACCTGCTTATTGATAAGCCGATATAATTGTACAGGCAGATAAGGAAAAATGAAAATAAGAAGGGAAAATATTTGAGAATGTCTCATGATACACAAGTGCTCTTGTCTGCACAAAGAGGAAATTGATCTTTTCCTACTGCTGCTCATATTTTCACCCAAACCACCTATTTTTCATTTTCATCTGACCATTTGCAACATACTTTTATAAAATATACAGCAAGAACAGCTCACATAATTCCAGATAGCTACGTCTGGTTTGGTTTTGTAAGTTTGGTCAGTGTGAGTGAAGTTTCCAGTTAAATGGACTTGGAAATGCAAGAATTGCAGAGCAGGGCAGAATAAATTCCAACGACAAACACACTTGTAATCACAAAAACTTATCACACAAGTGTACCCACAACAAAAGCACCTTCAGACCTGGGATCAGCAGCTCTGCAAACCAAGGCCTGGCTCAGTGCACTGGGACTGGACTCGGCTGGCCAAGGAACCAGGATAAGCATGGCAAGAGAAGACACAACAGGGAGATCTGCTCCCACACAGGCGACACTGCCCTGGGCTACCACATCCACCTGCCAGGGACATGGGCTGCTCCTGAAGCACCAGCACCAAGCATGGAAAGAGACATCCAGCTTCTGGCTTGGCATTTGGAAAGGCTTCAGCATCCAAAGGTTTTCACATCCAAAGCCCCCAAATGTTTGTTTGCGATGTATTCTTTTCAGTTCTGAACTAACTGAATAGATGGATTTATTTATATTCCTACACATGTGCATATAAGGACAAAAATTAGTATCACTGGATGTTTGATTTCTACCAATAGGAAGAACTTTGGTAATGAGAAACGGAGACTGATGGGGAGGAGAGGAGAGGAGAGGAGAGGAGAGGAGAGGT
>VYZT01039639.1:173717-192302 GCA_013400735.1 Pomatostomus ruficeps
AAAAAGAAAAAGAAAAAGAAAAAGAAAAAGAAAAAGAGACAGCAGAAGAGAGAAGAAATAAACTGGAGAAAAGGCAGAAGCCGAGCGGGGTTTTGGCGGGGTTCTTCAACCGGGCTGCAATAGTCTCTATACGAGTTTTTACATTTCCCTGAAAGCATTTGCAATTCTAGTCAAAGCCGGTGCGAAAGCAGCTCCCGGAGGAGCGGGGGCTGCGGGCGAGGCGGAGCGGCTCGACTCGGAGAGGAGAGGAGAGGAGAGGAGAGGAGAGGAGAGGAGAGATGGCAACCCTCTGAAGCCCCTTGCTCTGTTGAGCAGGCTGTCATCAGGGGTAGGGCAGCAAGTATCTGTCCCACACCACCTTTCCTTTCCAGAAATGGGCACCACGGTGTAAACATGCAGCCTGCACTGCATGGGCAGACCTGCACCTGAGCATCTCTGAGCTCCTCAAGGAACACACCACTGGGATGGGCCACCTCCACCCCAGTGGCGAGGAGAGGCACAGCTCCAGCATTACATTCCTGCTCCATGTGGCTTTTGATCACAGCAAAGATCATCTCTATCTACTTTGAGTGGAGCAATTCCCTTTCATGCCATGTCCTGGACAAGCCAGACAGTTCACAATACACAAAAAAAACCCCAAAACAACAACCTCAGTAAATCAGCAACAGCTCTATGCCAAATTATTCAAATTATGCAGAAAGAGGATTAAAATTCTTGCAATGCCATCTTGCTGAAATACTGTGTGGTTATTCCCAGTGGCACAGCAGCAATCCATCCCTACAATCCATGGCTGCTCCAGCTTTCCGATGCCTCCTGGGCAGTGCTGAGCTACCTTCTCACCACTCTGGGCCTCACCTGCCCCAGAGCTGTTCCCAGAGTTCCTTAAGCCCTGCTGGAGGTGTTGGTGTTCCCCACATGCAGCAGTTTAAGCACAGGGCTGCCAGCTCCAGCTCCTTTCCCCTCCCCAGGCAGCCCTTTTCCTTGCCTGGAGAACATGGCCATCTCTCAAGACTCTCTGGAGCTTTTTCCTCCAGCCTAATACAACTGCAGTTTCTTGCTCTTTTCTAGACATCCGTCCCTCCATCCATCCCAACTGCTTTCTTACAGGCTCTCTCCACTTGGTTCACACCTCTTAAACTGATGTTTCTTCTATTATTGAAAAAACTTCTGAAATTTAAGGACTAAACAAAAAACACCCCCCAAAAAGCGCTTCAGATTAGTTTCCTGCAGATTTCAACTTCTTACAATCTTTTCCCTCATGCTGTCGCCCACCATGCCTTTGGCTTCCACTTCCCCATTGCCTCCCAGTTTTTCCAAATACCATCACGAAATTCCTCTCTCATTTACTTCTCAGAAGATACAATCTAATGGGTAATTAAAAATACAAAAGAGAATTTAGGAATAACCATTTTCCCTTAACAGCTTCCATCCCATTAAAATATTTTGCTGTCATAATGCCTACAGGGATTATCTTCAATTGCAAGAGAACAATGAAAACAAACACTTAAAAATTGTCTAAAAAAGCCACAATATTTTGAGAAAAGCTGCCATGGTGCTATTGGACCTTGGAAACTTGCACCAAAATATGTGAGATATTGCTCAGAGGTCAGTTTTGCTCTTCAGTTCTATGGCTAGGAACCATTACAGTACTAATATCTGCAAATCCCACCTTTCCTATTTCGTATCAGGAAATTGCATTGGGAACACAATTACAACTGCCACCACAAAATCCACCACTACCTCCACTTGTTTACGCTTTTGAATTATTGGCAAACAAATACTAAAGAACACTGAAGTAAATAAAAAGAGGGGAATAAACAAGAGCATTAACATACTATCAACTACATGAAATTTCAATAAAAATATGGAGTATTTTTTATGGGGGGACAAGGACTGCAAAGTTTGTTTATAAAGGAGTCTGGTTCTCTTCCAAGTTTTACGTTCCAGCCTGAAAATAACTTCTTAAAACAGCTGTCAGGTTTTTTTGGGAGGAGGAAGAATGATCTACCAGCAAATACAACCTTTCTTTAGAGCACACGAGTTATCATGGGTTGTGCTTCACGATTAAAATTCAACTCCTGTGTGGCCCCTAAAATCTGCAATCAAGAACATGGAAGAGCATCCAGAAAGAAAACCCAACCTTCGTGGAGAGCTCACAAAATAGAGAGGTACCATGGTCTCAGTGCTCAGGAGACCATGGGGATTAATCATACCCCACTGAGCCAAAAATCAGCTGTTAATCTTCCTTTAACTTAGATGCTTTTAAAACATTTTTTTTCTCCAATTATTTAAGTAGATTTTTTTTAACAAAAAGCAAAAATGGCAATATATTTTAAAATTTAGCAATTAAAGCTCCAAATCCTATAATAGTATATTTTAAAGTCAAACAGGAAGAAACTCAACAACTTACTGACTGTGCTGTAAACATCACTTTAGTGATGACCTCTCAGACTTTCATGGTTTATATACATCTGCTCTCTGCTGTCTTGGCTGATAAAACAGCAGCTAAAAACATGTAAACTTTTTTGTACAATGTATGCTGATAGTTCAAAAACTCCCAAATTCTCCAGATATGGAGATATGTTCACAACAGAAGTACTCACACGAACAGTTGTGCCAAATAGTCCCTGTATTCAAAACAGTCAATTGTTAGCTGGATAGGTTGACTGAATCAGTCACTTCCACATCTGGCACAGGTAGAGGCTCCTCCACATTTTAAAGGTCTTGAAATTTTCTTTGGGGAGCATAAAATAACAAAAATCATCTTGGATGTACTGTTGCTGCTGCAGTATGTTCTTTCTATCTCCAACATCCAAAAAGTTACATTTTGGTCCAGGAAACAGCAGCAATTGTCCCAGATGCAAAGTAGCATCAGAAAATCTTAGACCATTAAAGAATCACTTCATTCCTTCCAAAGAGCATCACTTAAAACAGTGTGATATTGCAAAAGAAAGAGGAGTCATTAGCTGCTTTGTATTAAAACAGACGAACAAACAAATTACCAAAAAATATAATTTCAAATGCTGCTGTGCTGAACCTGCAATCCTTTATCCCGTTTTTGGAATGACAATGCCTGGTATCCCCACAGTCCCCCATATCTTTTCATTCTAATATCCAAAAGCAGATTTAACTTTTTAAGACCTCCAACTATTTTATAAAGGATTTATACTGCCACAAAGTACAATTCTCCCCTTTATTCCCCCTTCATCATGTGAACAAAAACACAGTAGGTAGAAAATGGGTGGGACTGTGATATGAGAAAATACTTGCACCTCAGTACAGAAAGAGTGAGACACCCTGTGTCCCAAGGAACAATAATTCTAATTTTAGCTACTCACTATTCAATATTTAACCCTGGTCCAGTAACAAGCACCTGGATTTCTGGACAAACCTCAAATACAGTATTTTGGGAACCGCTGTCACCAAAACATTAGCACACTTTCTTCTGAATAAATGAGCTCATGTCCCTGCCTTGGCACAGACCAGCACTTCGTGTCACTCATGAACCACAAACACAATTTAGAAGTGAACACGTCTGATTGCTTGGGATTTAAACCTGGGTTTATAATTTTTAGGATTCCCATAGCAGAATGTACAGTAGAAATCTCAAGCAAGGCAACGCTTCATTGCCACATCTTCAGGGTGTGCCTGGTGTCACATTAAAAATTCCTCATGTTGGCAACAATTAAACTTCCCAGAACAGGAAACTGAAGCAGTGTTTTCTGGAAGTTTGTTAGAGCAATCAGGAACACCACAAAACAGCCCCTGAGACATCCAACAAGAGCTCGAGGTGGAGTTGAATCAAGGACCCAGCTCCTCTGGCAGGTTACTGAAGGGGCACCGCAGAAAAATGATACATTCAGACAGTCACGTGTCAGGACAAGGGGTTCTTAAGAATGGGCTTCACAGCTACAGATGAGGAGTTTATTCATTAGGAAAATTAAAGGACTCTATATAGAGTTTTCAAACCAGGCACCTGACTCACTCTTTACTGCAATATCCATGCACAAGTAACACACCTTTAATCCACACCGGTTACTCAAACACTTGGTGATTTTTCCAGTGCCTGTCCTGTGCCAGTGTGGGAGATTTTTATTCCCTGACAAAGCAAAGACTAAATACTAGAGAGTAAAATTTCATCCCCATTTATTATGGTTCAGCTATATATTAATATAGAAATACCGAAATGTATATAAATCAAAACATTTATTTTAGGCTTTTTTGAAAGCAAAGGTGATATTCCTTCAACTGAGGAGACAGGGCAAAGTCACATCAGGAAAAGGAATGGCTCAGAAAATGAGAACAATTTCTTTGTCCTGCAAGGTGGTAACAGAGCCATGACCAGCTCCAGCACAGGGATGGGATCTTTGCTGAATTTGCTCGATTGTGGCCCAGCCATGAATTCAGGGTGCCTCACCTTCCTTCCTTCCTTGATAATGCACCGCCCCTCAGCCGTGTGCAGCAGGACAGCACATGTGGAGGAGGTTATTGGGGTCTTTCTGCTGTCACTGTGCGAGCACAAACCTCACTGGGGCTCAGCCCCACTGGCTCCTCAGCACCTGAGGAGCCCAGGTGGCAGCACAGGCTTTATTAGTTCAATACTGCTCCTTGCCTGAGAGGTGTCTCAGTCTACAAATAAAGATCCAAGGGTGAACCCTTTCAGTGACCATCTCATACCAGCTACACTTCACTGGCTCACTCTCCCTAAGATTGTCCTCAGGGCTGCAAATCCCTGGATGCATTGGAAGGGCAGTAAAAACTCTCATAAATACTGAAGGCCATCCTTCTTCTGACCCCGAAATCTGCATTTTATAGTGTAATTCTTCGTGTTCTTCACTCAGAGAAGCTGTGGCTACCCCATCCCTGGCAGTGTCCAAGGCCAGACTGGACAGGGCTTGGAGCACCCTGGAGTAGTGGAAGGTGTCCCTGTCCATGGCAGGGAGTGCAACTGATTGAGCTTTAAGGTTCCTTCCAACCCAAGCCATGCTGTGATTCTGTGATTTTATACTGAATCACCTAAATACAGCAGCAAGGACTTTTAGAACAACATTTTGCTTTACTTGTATCAGTGACTCATAGGCTACATTTAAAGCTGTTTTATTTAGACAAGCTATAGGCATGCTCAATGTATATTAGATGCAGTTCCTGAATTGTGTCATGTATTTCCCTCACCCAGGCTGTTGTGTTACCATAACATCCCAAAGATGACATTTAACACACATGATTGCATTATTTCTACAAATCGATAATTCTGCTGTTAAAACCAACCAGCTCCTCTTCGAAGTGACACAACTCTAACTATAAACTTCAACTTGAATTTGGAGGATTTGGTGTTTCAAAAGCTGCCCCAAACACTGGTGGGGCATGGTCCAATTCCTGCACTTTCTAAGCAGCACAAGAATTAACAAATCCTTTACTCCAAATGAGGTAGACAAATAACGCCCCGTCAGCACAATCCTGCTCCATTACAGCAGCAGCAGCACAACTCACAGTAATTTACGACCCTCTTGGCTGCATGCTTGGCTATGGCTGATATTAGGATCATACAACTCCCATCACAACCTAAATCCCAAAATACATAACTAATACAGTTTCTTTGAGTGCTCTGCAAATACACTGCTTCGAAGAAGCACTGGTGAGGGTGGAAGCCTAGCAGGCAAATCTCCTAACTTGGAAAAACAAAATTTTCATCTGAATTTTAAGACAAATTCCAACTTTGTCACCTCCTGAAATCTTGGAAAGAATTAAATGCATAACAGATGTACTCCATTTTAAATATAGCCACATCACGCACGCGTTTTTTATAACACACAGAAAACACTGTGCCTGATAAAAATGCCTCCCGTATGGTCTGATTCACTTTCAGTACCCGATTATGGACACAGAATCATTCCTGACTCCTGATCAGCAAACAGCCATGGCCAAACTGGCTCTATCCCTGAGCCAGGGATAAGCAACAAAGCAAAAGGATCATCCCAGTGCTTCATCAGGGCTCAGAAACCACCCCCTTCCGGTCTGTATTCTCTGCCTTCACATTTAAAAACTGGCATTCCTGATGTCCTGCAGCTCCCACCTTCCGTTACCAACAAGTAAGTTCTGTGATGTTCCCTACTAAACAGAGCCAAGCAAAATTTTTATTAAGAAGTGTCACTCAGTTCATGAACATGCAGCCATTTGCGCTACAAGAATTAAACACGTTTTCCAAGCTGACTAAACACGATTCAAGCATCTGATTATGGAGAAATAACAGACTGTGACAACAACTCGGATCATTTTCACATAAAAAACATTCTAAGAGTGTACATAGTTACTGAAATGCTATATATGCACATACACATGGGGAAAGAGAGAGCATGGAGTGACAGGACACAGGGAATAGCTTCCCACTGCCAGAGGACAGAGCTAGATGGGATATTGGGAAGGAATGGTTCCCTTTGAGGGTGGGGAGGCCCTGGCACAGGTTGCCAGAGAAGCTGTGGCTGCCCCTGGATCCCTGGCAGTGCCCAAGGCCAGGCTGGACAGCGCTTGGAGCAGCCTGGGATAGTGGAAGGTGTCCCTGCCCAAGGCAGGGGGTGGAACTGGATGATCTTCAAGGTCCCTTCCAACCCAAACCATTTCACAATTCTCTGAACTCAAGAGCTTTACGTAATTTAAGATTTTTGGACTTATTTGTGGAAAACTATCGTCAAATATCAAATCGGAGTATCTGACACAGGTAATAAGACGTGACTTTAGTGCAGACTAGCAGACCTTTTGTTTATGTCTGTATCCACAGCAAATTCCAGCAGCAGCAATGTTTCATAACCAAAGACGTATATGTTACTTTAACATTCTCAGCAGAAAAACTCAGTTGCTGGTCATTAAGGATTCCAGAACCTCGGGTGAGGCACGGGGTGTGTATGTTTCTCTTACACGGTTTATTGGAATTATGAAACAACTTATAATAAATTTTCTCATCCCCACGTGGTATTTTTAAGAATACTCTCTGCTTCTAGATGATGCCACATTGCCAAGCAGCAAGTAAAACATTAAACACTATTCATATTGTCTCAGTAGTAACTTATATGTACATGAGAGAGAATCTCTTTCATAACATGTATCTTACTAGTAAGGTTAACCCCTAACAGGGAGTCAGACAGATGCAAACAACTTCATGGAATGGTTTAGGTTGGAAGGGACCTTACAGCCCATCTAGTTCCACCCCCTGCCATGGGCAGGGACACCTTCCACTGTCCCAGGCTGCTCCAAGCCCCACCCAACCTGGCCTTGGACACTTCCAGGGATCCAGGGGCAGCCACAGCTTCTCTGGGCAACCTGTGCCAGGGTCTCACCACCTTCACAAGGAAGAATTCCTTCCCGGTATCCCATCTAACCCTGTCCTCTGGCAATGGGAAGCCATTGCCCCTTCTCCTGTCCCTCCAGGCCCTTGTAAATAGCCTCTCTTCATGTTTTCTGTCAGCTCCCTTCAGGTACTGTAAAGCCACAATTAGGTTACCCTAAAGCGTTCTCTTGTCCAGTCTGAACATTCCCCATTCCTTCAGTGTTTCCTCATAGGAGAGGTGCTCCATCCCTCTAATCAACTTAATGGCCTCCTCTGGCCCCACTCCAAGTAAGAGTCAAGTTCTAAAAACTGGAAGTAGATGGGAAAGGCTAGAAAAGTCTTGGATCAAAGCCTGGTTATCTGCTGGTGCACAGTCACTGTGTGTGACACTGCAGAGTCTCCATCCCTGCTCTGGAAGCCTGTGGCCACTTCTTTGAACACAGGCTGAACTCAGACCTGCTGGAAACAGCTCTTCCCAAGCATCACGCTGTCTAAACAAAGGAAATTTGGAGCTGATGTTGTACCTGGTCTCTTTGCAAATAATGCCCTTACAGGAACATTTCCTCATTACATCCTGCCTGTAGCACCACTCCTGTCAGGCCCTGAGCAATTCCAAGAGATTTATCTGCTGGACGCTTGTCCAAGTCGGTCGGAGGTTAGAGACACTCAGTACCTACAGGACACACTTCAAGAGTCCACTAAACACGAGTTAAAGAAGGCAAGAATTTGATTCCAAGAACTACTGGAAACACCTATGGAAAAGCTTCCCAGGGAGGTCTTCTGAAAACAGCACAACCAAAAATTAACTTGTACTTCATCTCTCAGGCACATGCATCTGAGTCAAACAGCAAAGCTGCACATTTAAAAACCGAAAAGATCCCATTTCTGACTCAAACATCCTCATTTATCTAATGAACTTAAAGAATTAAGCTTCCAATATCAGAAAAAGAAGTTTTCATACATTTCCTGTGGTCTGTGTCAATGTTTCATAGCATGCTTTATTTCAATTACAGACTTTGCTTTTTTTTAATGAGGTGGGTTTTGTTGAGGGGGTTTTGGGTTTTTTTAGCTTATTGTGCCCTTAAACGCAGTCCAACTACAACCATTTTGTCCCTTCAAACATACAAGTAACTGTTAGTATCAGCGGTATTATTTATCAGTTAGTTTTGCTTTCTACTTTTCCCCCTCTGTTTTGAAGGCCTTCCTATCAAGGCCTACAAATTATTAACAGTGAAAGGAAATTCAGTCTTTATAAACAGAGACAGCGGAATTTGGATGCTTTTGGACCTTCTCCTGCATAGCCCCTCTGCCCCCATTGCAGCGGCAGCACCTCAGGTTTATGGAATCATGTGCCTAGCAGGAGCTCTGGGAATTCCAGCCTGTGACGACATCCACACAAACGGATTTGACTTAACTGCAGCTGAAGGAAAAAAAACAAAAAGGAAGCAAACTGCTCTTTCATGAGCAGATCATCAAGATGTTGCTTTTCCTTTGTTTGCATGTTCCTGCACATGTTAAGCAGCAGGCAGAAGGAAAGATTCCATCACCAAGCTAGTGGACTTTATTCAGCCAGTTCTTCTGCACTGTGCCAATTCTGGAGATTTTATAAGTAATGCTGCTTTATGACAGCAATGTGATTTCTAAATTTATCAAGTCAAGTTGAAGGCAACAGTTTTATACGTGCAACAAGAGGAACAGTAAGTGCTATCAGTGAAATAAAGATTTGCAATATAATCGTTATTTAGATGGTTTGCCAAGAATTCCCACAGTAAGTTACTGTAGCAAATACAAACCCAAAAAAATTTACAGGCAGTTGAGAGGGAGATTTTGATCCTGAGGGATGCTAGCTGAAGAAATATATCTAGAACATTTTGTTCCTCCACAAAGAAAAAATTAGAACCATGAAAAAACACCAATCCCTCAAGCCATATATCTAGCAGGCTTATTGCTCAAGGTTAAAACATTTGGGGGGGCAAATGAATGAGAATATTAATTTGGTGAAAACAATTTGGCTCAAAAGGGCAGTAAAGATTTCTGGGGTAGTCCAATACTGACAAATGCCTTGCCAGAATCACCTCACCATCCAAATCTGTCCTGCTGCCTAAGACAGAAGCTGTGCCCAAAAACGACCTCTGGGGAGAGGATGAGCTGTAACTCCATGGTACATCCCCAGTTTAGGCTTCTTTTCCAACTGCCACTTCATATTTTCACAAATTATTACTTGGAAGCCAGCAGCTACACTTTCAAACCCTGCACGGCTCTTCTTTAAATTGAGTTCCAACAATTCCCTCCAAACCTATGAAAGCACCATCACAGTAATGCAAACTTATATAACAGAACCTGTTAAAATCTGTTAATGAGGCTATATTGACTAGCTGGCTTCTCTGCAAAAGCAACTCCCTCTGGAAGTGAAAAATTTAAAGGCTAGGAATTTTTTTTTCTTCCTTTCTTTTCAAAGGACAGAAATTAGATTGAAAATCATCTAAAAATAGCCGAGAATTTTCAAGTGTCAGCTGTAACAGAAAGAGGAATGGTTGTCTCTCCTTACAGAGCCAGGATGGATGGAGTGAGCTTGTGATTCAGGATCAAGAGAGAGAGAGCTTACACACAAACTGTAGATGGTAGGAAATAATCCTAATTTCCTAATTTTAATAATATTTCAGGACAATCTACAGCAAATTGAAACCCAGTGAAATTGTACTTTAAAAGTGGTGAATGCAAATTCTTATATTCTTTGCCTGCCAGCACAAGTGAAGTACATATTGTGAAATAACTGCTAAAAGAGTTTTAAACATCCCATTCAAATCATGCATCCTCCTCATGACAGAAGATGAATATAAATTACACGTCTTTGACTTTGTTTTGTCTTTTCCATCAATCTTTTTCCCCAAAAAGCACCATGTCAAGGCTTTTATTTAAAGAAGGTGATCTCTCGCATTTAAACAGTTCCCTACCTCTGAAGATTTTCTGATATAAACAGGAGAAGGAAGCTCATATTTGCAGTTTGTAGGGTACCTGTGTTCATCATACACCCAGATTTGGGGTAGCCAAAGACAGAAATACAGGTGAAAGACTCTGCAGATGATGGTCACAGAATGCAGCAGAAGCCACGGTGTCCCTCCAGTGTCACAGGACCTGAGATTTCAGCCCTCACCTTTCCCATGTTCTGGAATGAAGCTCCACTGGGGCCATGCTCACTTGAGCTCCTGAAGGATCCAAGTGTTTCAAGATCTGTTGAAACTGTTCCTTCACTCCACAGTGTTCATACTGGGCTTAAAGAGGCAGAGCTGCAACACTTGACAACCAGACCCTCAGTACTGCCCTGACTTATTTATTAATTAGTGTCAGGACGTGAGAAATCGAAACCAGAGCCCACGTTGTTAAACAAAGTGTTTGTTAGGTCAGGCTCCATTCCCTTCAAAATGAAGAACCTTACACAAGTTCTAATTATGCTTATAAATTATTTTTCACTGTGTTCAGTCAAATTAGCCTGTAAACAAGTTATCAAAACTTAAAGCCTCAAAAGCCAGCATCCAAGTTTCCCTTAAATAATAAAACCAGCTGAAGTGTGAATATTTTTAATGGAGAGATTTTTCTCCTTGGTCTTGCACAAATAAAGCTATGAGCAACTCAACAAATCTTCCGCAAAATTTAGAGAAATGGTGACCTTCCTGTCCAAGTCTGGCAGCAATCTGAGCAATACCTGCATACAAGCTCAGGTTTACTTACAGAAAAAGTTATGTCATTTCATCAAGTCACATTTGGTTTTCCTACCAAGTTCTTTCTTTTGTTTATAGCTATGAAAGACATCTTCACTGAGTGAAAAGCTGACAAGCACCAGGCTGAGCAACTATATTCACTATTTACCTCCTTTTCTTTATGCTATTACAAGGTAAAATTACAGATCATGTCAAAATGTTAAATCAATGTAGAATTTGCTTCTCCCTGGCAATACGCCTTTGTGCAAATTACCTCTAATTATTATTCTTTATCTGTCACTGAACACTTTCCGTTTTTGAAATACAGGAGTGAAGTCAACCTGTGTATGATAATATATTTTCACTGTCACACATAAGATCATGAACCACTACCTCAACAACAGTTAATAGGTCAGATTATGTAAAACCGATAAATTCACCAGTCAGTAAAATTTTCTGTCATGGTCAGCACTCAGAATTCTCTTTGTGGGACAGTGGAAATACATACACGTTTACTTAACTACCACTTTAAAAAAAAAATGGACATTTGTTCTGTCTATTTTTGCCTGACCATCAGATCAATATCAGAACACATGAAATCCAGAACCACAGTGTCTGTCACAAGCCAGTTCAATAAACATAAAAAACCTGTATCTAAAGACTTACATCTATGTAACATGGTGAAACCAGAGGTTGAACAGAAAGACCTGCACAGCAGCTGGCAAGACACGAGACAAGCACCTTAACCCCCCTCATTGACTCCAAAATCCTCACTTGTTAAAGACTAAAGCTGCCCTTAGCCCCAGAGCAAAGCTGCATCTGCACAGCTCTCTGCAGAGCCATCCTGCTGGCACAAGCACAAGCCTTCTAGATTTACACTGTGCCCAGCAGGCTGGGCTCAAAAAGCCAAGGAAAACTTTCATCTGATCTTTCATCTACCTCTGAACTTCCCGAAGCACGTGACAGCTACAGGTCCCCTGTGCACAGCGCTGGTAAAGGACAGGGAGTCAGGGCAGGCAGGGAGGACTCCAGCGCTGCCAGGGTGTGACCAGGCTCTCCCCTGATCGGCCACGGAGGGGAGGAAGGGAAGAAAAATTCAGTGACTTCTCTCTTCATAACCTGACCCAAGATTTTTGTCTTTCAGGAACACCTGTGCCATGTTCCTGGTAACCCAAACGTGAAGCAGCAGTGGAGGGAGAGTCAAGTCACCAAGCAGAGCTGTATCCCATGTGCCATGGGAAAAGCATCCCCTGGGTCACAGGTTGACACCCTCTACAGAGCCAAGCTATTCATGGACTAAAAGGTTTCACTATTGAGCAAAATGGTGACTTTTATAACCAATTTACTTATTACTAAAGAAACACTGAAAATTAAAGCAGATATAAAAAGAAATGTAGAGAACAGTGAAAGCAACACATCAGTTGGAGATCTTTGAGAAGCTGTATCAGGAACAGGCACTGCTGGCCACAGGTGAACTGGTGGGTGTTCCTGCAGTAAGGGCTGTGAAAGCCAACCTTCCCTGTGCCACCAGCCCTGGCTCAGCCAGGGGACAGGGAGCACAAGAGTCCCTTAGTGTTTTCTCCATGATGAAATAAGGAACAAAATCAGAGAGAAAAGCATGGCTGTATCATCAAGAGCTTCTAACTGCAATAAAGCTACTCCTTGAGGCAAACTTAACAAGGAGATGTCTGGCTGCAGAAAGTTCAGGAATTATTTTGGGTATCAGTGCACATAGAGAGGCCCCAAATGAAATCATGGTTCTGCTGTGCTGTGCCCTATAAACACAGAGAAAGCATTCTTGCCCCAACACGCTTACGTATTTTGAGCACTCAAAAAACAAGATGCCGGTGACCCTGGTATTTCTGGAAGAGTTGCTGGCTGGTAAATAGCAATATTGTGACCTCCCAAGTAACAAGAAAGAGAAATGCAAACAACCAAGAAGAACAGAGCAAAACAAAAATATTTCCATAAGCAGAAATTTTTATATCCCAAGAGATCTCTGCCTCCAGAACTGAAAAGGGACACATTAACCTGTGCTATGTGACTCTCAGTATCTCATAATCTTCAACAAATTTATTTGCTAGGAAGATCTGCAAGAAAACAGAAAAAGTGAATTGTCTCAAATCCTGCAGCAAAATTATTATGGAAGATATAACTGAACTGATGGCTGGGGTTTACCCGTGGACCTCAAAAATTCACTGCAACACCGCTCTCCTGCACTCCCTTCACATCCAAGGGGTTCAGGTGCTGTGAAAATAGGGGGTCTAAGGAATCTTAAAACATAGAGCAGTCAGAAACAGGCAAAACTAATGCAAGGTATCACTGGCAAGCTCTCCTTGTTTGTTTCTTTTAGACACCATCTATTTAATTCCAGAATCAGAAACAGGAGGGAACATACCAGGGCCCCACTGCTTGCACTGAGGAGCCAAGGAAGTAAGGGAGGAAGAAAAGATATTCCCATCCTAAGATTTCAGTGAACCACAAAACAGAAGGAGATTTAGCTTTGCCTCATCTACTCCAGAAAACAAGAAGAGCAGCACTAGGGCAACCTGGGGCACATGAAGCTGAGTATTTCAAACAGAACGGGGAGCAGGGTTTTGAAGCAGTTTGCCCAAGCGACTCCTCCACACCCTGGTTTGGTGCACACTGGAGAGCTGTACCTGGATTCCTTCAGGGTGAACCGAGCCAAAGGACTCACTCCAGGAGCACGCCTGACATGCTCCAGCCACAGAGGTGCTTTTGTTCCAAGACCTGCTCCAGGAGCAGTGTTAGGCAGAAGTCCTGAAGTGTGTGGAACATGGACACCGTGTGCTCAGCACCTCCCGCTTTGCTCTTTGAAGAGTTTACTTGCTCCTCTTGACTCAGCCTCAAAGATAGCTACAACTGCTGCAGCTCAGACAATTAAGAGATAATACACCAGACATACAGCATAAAAAATAGGATATAATTAAGATATCAAAGGTTGAAAGGAAGCTGAGAATTGAAGTACTGGTAGCGAAACAAAGCTTATGTCTGTTATCTGTGCAGCACTTTTATACTTGAAGAGAATATGAGGTATGACATAATTAAACAACCACAACAAACTTCCTCTTCTCTATCACTACTATCAAGAGATTCTCAGGGAAAACAGTAAAGCAAAGCTTCCTAACAGCACCTCCATTCACAAAACTGAGCAGGTGCTTGGCAGAGAACAATTAATTAAGAGGTGAAATCTCAGTTTCCCTTATTAAATCTCAGAGCTGCTCCCTAACAAAACCCTCCCCTGCAGCAGGTCCTACAAAGCAGCCCGTGGCACTGCTGTTTGACGGCTTTCATCATTGGCTTTGATGTATTTTTTCCCCTGATGGCATTTACCTATCAGCTGAGTAATCTGGCTACAGAACAAAGTTCTGAGGAAATGGAAAAAATGGGCAGCTCTGAAGCACCCACCACCTACCACATCCCCTGAGGGTCTGGGCATGGGAGGGAACACAGTAAGTGTGCTACAAACCTGTGGCTAAGAACAGTCATGGCAGAGGTCTGCTTGGCTTAGAAGTACACACAGCCTGTGATTTCTATAACTGCATAAGACATTGTTAAGAAATGGCAGCTAATTACAGTTCCACAAAAAAATACAGAAGGGAAATGGGGAAAAAGCAAAGCCCAACCCGTATTTCTCGTTAAAGTAATTCTTACCACATGCTCCAGCTGCTTTCATAGCTAGATTTCAGGGTAAGAAGAGACCATTAAATGTCAGTTCACAAAGCAAACTTCATCTTATCTAGACTGCATATCAGATTGTCCATCTGTAGTGCCCTGGCTGAAGCAGGAGCTGGGAAAGGCATTCAGAGCTGCAAAATCCAAACCTCTGTACTGAGGAGGCAGAGCAGCCTGTGCCCTCTCATGATAAATGCAACCAAGGAGAGAACAGAAGTCTGAGAAAAACCATGAAAAACCCACTGCTGGCATGTGGTAAAATTGCTCTACACAGTGCTCTTGTGACGTCCTAGAAAATATAAACAAACAAATAAGAATATTCAAAAGCAGCACCATCAGTCTCCACAAATGAATTCATGTCAGTTTGGGATTAATATTGAGAACAGTTACAAATGCAGCAAAAATACTGAATTTTACTTGTTCCTACAACACAGCCTTCACACTGCATTTGGCTGTAAAGGTACAGGGAGGAGGGAAGTATCACAGAGATGTTTCTCTACAACCTATTCAATTTATTTTCATCAGAACAGCAAAATTCATCTTAGCGTAACAACGAGGTTAGGTCTGATGCTGTTTTCTTGAAAGCACACTCCCACTGAAATACATCAGTGTCAACACTTTTCAAAGAAATTAACTGAATTTGTATTTTTAGAAGCTAAACAGAAAGCCAAAGCCCAGGGACACACATCTGCTTCAGTGCTGTGGCTCCCAGGCACCAATGTCACTGGCGATGTCGTTGCTCGCCGTAAGCCGCCTGCTGCAGCCCCGCTGCCGTATGCATGCGGACAGCTCGCTCACCAAAAATAAGTTTTTGTGTCACATCACAACAAGCACCTGCCAGGGGCAAGTGGCTGCCACTGCCACCACTGCTCTAAAGCGCTCTCCCCGTGTCCTTACTCATTGACCTTTCTACCACCATCCTGGCCCCCTTTTGTGTCTGTTGCCACAAATATCTCCCTCGTCCATCTCAATGCCAGTCTGACTCCTTCGGGTTCTTCCACTCAGTTTTCCAGCTTACTTCACAAAAATGGGTACTTTTATAAGCAGAATGAATAAACTCACAGAGCATAAGAGGGTTTGTTACATATTCCACTCCCACTAAGATCCATCTGCTCCCCACCTCGGACTACGAGCACTGCAGACAACAATCTCTCTGTGAGACAAAGGCACGACACTGAAGAGACACAGCTTTGACAAAAGAGACAATTAAACCTTCAGCTCGTACAACCCTCCTGCACGCGCCTCTGAGTGCTGTCAGCAAGCAGCCAAGGGTTTCACTTCAAAATGAACGTTGTAGAGAAATAAAAATCAGACCCTTAACCAAGGGGAACAGAAAGATCCCTCATTTTCTTCTCCAAAAGGCAAATTTGCTGTTTTATCCCCAAATCCTTCAAGCTGCAGAAATGAGAGCATCTGCCAGCTCACTGAGCCACCTGAGTAACTTTTTCCAGCCTAACTCCAAACTGCAACAACTTGCCATATCAAACTGCCAAATCTACAGTGCTCATTTCTTTCTGTGAATCCAGCTGTCATTTTTCCCAAATGCCTTCACAGTCCCAACTCTCCCGATGCCAAAAAAAACCTTTTCACAGATATACATAATTTTGCAAAACACATATGCTCTCTGTATGGCACATGAAGTCAATTAACAAGTTTACTTACTGAATTAAAGGATGACACACAACAGTAAAACAAAAACCTCTTGCAGACAGCAAACACATGAACCTTCTCCTCCCTACAAAGCAACACTCTCACAAGGAGTGCTGAGTTTTAAAGCCTATTTTGAGTACCACAGATGATCTTTCACACTTATCTCCGTGGCATCTTTTATCCTGTAACTCCCCTGGTGTTTGTGATCACCAGCACACTGAGTTAAGTGTAAAACACGTTCAGTTTGCAAGTCAGCAAGCACAAAGCAGGCACTAGGGCAACTCTGTTCCCTCACAGAAGAAAAACAAGCACAAAATAAAAGCACGTACCTTTTAACTGGTCGGCTACCACACTCTGCCCGACGCGCTCAACCACCTTTCCATCCTCCATTTCATAACGATCATCCAAATATTTGGCAGTAGCTTCCGAAATATGGACCTTCCCAGCCACCCCGAGCTGCTCCATCAGATTGGCCAAGTTGACATCGTTGGACCACACATCGAACTTGAACCTCCTCATTCCCAAAATGCCACATAGAACTGTCCCGGTGTGAACACCGACTCTCATGTTCACCATTTCTTTCTTCTCCTGGCAGAACTGCTCGATGGCTTTGATCATCCCCAAGCCCATCTCGATGCAGCAGTAGGCATGGTCTGCCCGGGGCTCGGGGCAGCCGGCCACGCAGTAGTAACAGTCTCCCAAAGTGCTTATCTTCTCACATTTGGTGTCCTCACACAGACGGTCAAAGCGTCCAAAGAGGTCGTTCAGGAGTCCCACCAGGGCGTGGGCTGATTTGTTGGCACTCATTTTCGTGAAGCCAACAATATCTGCAAACAAAATGCTCACCTGCTCTATCTGCTGCATTTTAAAAGGACGGAATATTATGGGGGTTTTCTGTATGGAGGGCTTCTTCTTCCTGTTTTTGGGGCTTGAGGTGGAATGACGTTTGACAGAGTTTTCACTTTCATCATCCCCCTGCTTCATTAAGTCATCGGCTATTATTCTTGGCATAACAGAATGAATCATCCTCTCTTTCAGGGCTTTTTCCACTTCCAAGTCTTTTCCATGCATGATGGATTGCCCCACTTTCAGGAATGTGCTTCTTGATCTGACTTCGGACATGATAAATAAATGAATACCGATGGCGTGGATGCAAATGTGCAGGAAGGCTTTACTCAACAGCTCCCAGTAAACCGCACCGGCTCCCAGAGGTGTGAAACAGTTCTCGTCACGGAAGTGATACCCAAAGGTCTCGAAGAGGACCGAGTACGACAGTCCCAGAAACAAGCTTAAATACAGGGGTAAGTGCATCACTGTGTAAAGCAACAAGAGCACTTCGATACACATAGAAAAGCTGCCCACTTGAGAAAGACAAGTGTCTGCGGGATCTGCCGGGAGAGTCCGGTTGGACATGTCACCACTTCCTGAGACAGGCTTCAGAGCCTGGAACTGCGGAGCGAGGGTCAGAGCAAACACCAGGAGGGTGAGTATCAGCGAAGTCCATACGTAATGGCGGGCATAAGTCTGAGTGAAAGTGAACACAAAAAAAGCTACACATACCAGGAGGAAGCACAGAGCCGGCACCATGAAAACAATCTGTTTTTCTCTCATGTGTATGCCGAAGTAGATGCCCCAGAGCAGACAGGCCACGCCGATGTAGAAGAGGGCATAGCGAAACCTGCGCTGGGTCTGCGGGAAGCATCTCTCCATGCAAGCCTCCTCCAGGTTGTTGGAGTCGAACTTGGGGTTCCACCACTTGGAAGAGGCCCTCTCGAAGAGCTGCGGCAGCTTCTTCTGCCGGCGGAGGCCGGAGCCACTGCCGCCCGCTCCGCCGGCTCGGCGGGTGCCCCCCGACTCCCCCGAGCTGCAGCTGGAGGAGATGCTGTACTTGCAGTGCTTGGAAGAGGTGCAGCCCTGGTGCTGCTTGGGGTTGATTTTCACCGTCACGCTGTTGCTGTCCCCGCTGGAGTCGCAGCTCACCTCGGTGCTGTGGTGATGCAGCAGCTGCTGGTGCGGTGGGGAAGCCATGTTGTCAATTCCTCCTCAAGAGCCCGCGCCGGACTTGGGTCTCTGGGGTTGCCAAAGCCACCGGGCTCCTCGCAGAGTCGCCTCTAGTCTCCTCCGGTCCCCGCCGCGTAGGGGCGGCCGGGCAGCGCCGCGGCGATCGGCCGCTCGCCGGGCTCCGCACACAGCGCGCCGGGGCAGCCCCGCATAGTCCCC
>VYZT01039639.1:192322-234212 GCA_013400735.1 Pomatostomus ruficeps
GGGAGGGGACCGCTCCTCCATGTCGGCGGCAGCTGCCCGCCGCTTCCTCCCCGCACGGCCGCCGACGAGGGGCCGCCTCCCGCCCTCAGCCGCCCGCCCAGCCGGGACGGCAGCAGCGCCCGCTCCCCTCTGCTCCGCCCGCCCGCCCGTCTGAGGGGAGGAAGGGGAGCGCGGGGACGCGCTCAGGCGGCCGCCACCATCTTCCTCACGGCGCGGGGGGGTTCGGGGGGGCTGCGGGAGCGCGCCCCCGCTGGCCAATTGGGCGCGGCGGCGCGGCGGGAACGCGCCCCCCTCACACACAAACACACACTTCCCGCCTCAGTCCGAGGGGCGCGGGCGGCAGTGGGGACGGTCCCCTCAGACAGGGATGGGCGCGGTGTTGGTGGCACCCTCCGTGAGGCAGGGACGGGACAGCGAGGCATGGCAGAACCCGGGCGGCCCCTTAGCGGGGACAGTCCGCGGGGCCGGGCGCCGGGGTTCCCAGGCTGCCCCCGCCACCGCCCTCCCCACCGGCTGACATTTGCCATGCGCAGACAACACGCACTTCACCAAACAATTCAGCCCGACCCCCGCTGCAAACTCGGTGGGTTATTTTTCTCCTCGTTCCCCGCTTGTTTATGGCTGACGCTATCTCGCCTGCACCGCTCCCTCGATTTCATTATCTCTCCTCGCAGATGGACCGTGACTTTCCTTCTTCACGGGGCTTCTCTGCTGGTGCTATAGCTCCCTCTCCCCACTTCTGCATCCCTCACCCTTGCTCACAGGTGATGTTCTCAAATTGGTCCCACCTCATCCCTCTCAGCCCCTCAACTCCAGCCCCAGTTCTTTATGCTGTGACTTCCCTGAATCCCGTTTACTGTTTCCAGGTGAACCTTCGCCAGCAAAGCACATCACTCCAGCTGTCCTTCCTTCTGCAGTCCCTTCTCCTCTAAAGACCACACCACTCCGCAAAATAAAGCCAACGGCACTAATATAATAATGGTAATATTGTGGCCAACGGGACCAGGGCAGCGAGCATCCCCTGTGCTGGGGCACCTCCAATCCTGGGGTAAGTTTTTGGCCCTTCAAGACAAGAGAGACATTGAGGGGCTGGACAGAGTCCTGGGAAGGACTCTAGAGCACCTGGGGCGGCTGAGGGAGCTGGGAGAGCTCAGCCTGGAGAAGAGAAGGTTCATGAGGGACGTTTTCACAGACTCCAAATCTCTGACAGGAGGGTGCAGCCTGGTGAGGGTCGGGCTCTGCTCCCAGGGAACAAGGGACAGGATGAGAGGAAACAGCATCAAATTGTGCCGAGACAGGTTGAGATTGGATATTGGAAAAATTTTTTCACTGTAAAGGTGGCCAGATGCTGGTACAAGGTGCCCATGGCAGCGGTGGAGTCACCATCCCTGGAAGCGTTCAAAAAACAAGTGGACGTGGTGCTTCACAATATGGTTTAGTGGACACGGTAGTATTGGGTCAAGGGTTGGACTCAATGGTCTTGGAGGTCTTTTCCAGCCATAATGATCTATGACTCTCTATACTCTTTTTCAAAAACAATAATACAAAATCCGTGGCCACACAGTTACTGAAATTGAAACCTGTCCTTTTTTCCATTTCCTTTGTAAACATGTCCTGTAACCATGCTGTAACATATGTTTCTAGTATTATTATTTAGAAGAAATTTGTATTTCCTGACATGCTCAAATATCAAAATACTCTCTAAAAAATTCCAATCAATAGCAATAATTGCTCTGGTTTTGCTGTGACATAGCTATCTCTTGAATTCCAGCTAATGGCTCAGCTGATCAATATTTTATAGCAGGTGCTGCTTACCATGCGGCTCTTACATAAACACTGTTGGGAAGAGAGAAATCCCTGAGCTGACAGAGCAGAAAGGCAGGATGGCCTCCTGGGCCTGGCTATTAATTGATAAATTTACTAAAACTTCTTTCCAACCTTTTTATTGATTGATCTAAATGTACCTTAAGTTACATTTTTACTTAATACAGGATGATGAATTTATTTAATCTGCAGGATTAAAGAAGTGCAACAGCTTCCAAGGATTCAAAGGCATGGTAGAAAAAGGAAAGAAGTTTTTTACCTCATTGGCAGAGAATTTAGGGTAAAACTATCTGTGTTTTTTACTTGTTTTTTATAAGCCTGTAAGATTTATGTTGGGTGATTTGAACTTTGAGATTTAAGAGGTACTGAAATTCCAGCATAGATTTTTTTGTCTTGTTTCCCTGTGCTCAATAAAGTGGGACTTTGTATGTTCTTAGAATAAACAGAATCACATCAAAGATACTGGCTACATCCCAAGTTTTCACTGAGTGACCCATATGATCCCAAATTTTGTCTGTCTACTGGTCAGATACAGCTTTTGATCTCCACTACTAAAGTAGTTCCTCTTTCCCAGCTTTCATTTTTGGGTTTGAAGGAGGGAGATGGGATGGAAGGAGACATCTAACTTGTCAGACCCTCCTTGGGTAAGCTTCACGTCGGGATTTCAAGGTTGTGCAGAATCCTTGCTCCCCCAAGGAAGCTCCCGTTAGACGTGGAACCTGTAGACTCCCATCCTGCTCCTCCACTTGATCTTTTGGGTGGAACAATCACCCAACACTCACCGGCCCAGCCATTTCCCCCTTTCCCCTGTCATTTCCAAGTTCCGTGGAAACGCCCTGCATGTGCAGTCAAGGAACAGTTCACTTTCATTACCTCTGTTCTGGCTGGGACAGACCTGGTGCTGTCTCCTGAAACATGGAATTTTTAATTTCACTTTGCTTTTTTTGCGTAAATTTTTCTCCATTGAATTCAAGTAGCAGATTAAATACATGAAGCAGAAAACCACAAATACCAGTGATGCTTGGATTCATTTTAAGTGTGACTGAGATTTGTTTTAGAGAGCAAGAAGTGGTTTGAGGTTGTATTTGTTATTTCCTCACCACCACCACCTTCTGATTCGTTTTTTTCCAGGATGAGTGTAAGAGCCAGCATGTCCCTCCAAGGCAGCACCTGAGTGGGTCACATCTGTGACGTCCTTTCAGGAAGATGCTTCCTCTGGATTGCTTTCTTAGCAACCACAGTGAGCCATCCTGGTAGAGCTGGGAGCCTCCATTTCTGGATCTCGAGTCCTGGGTTCATTCTGGTTTTGGGTGTGCGGCTTCCCTGCGGAGAACTCTGACCACCCTTCCAAAACACTCTGTGCCTGGTTTCCTTTCTCAGAGACTGAGTTAGAGGAAATATTTCACAGAGCAATAGCTGGGCAAATGCAAATCCTCCTTGCACAGTTCTTTTAACTTCAAGCCACTAAATATACATATTTAGTCTATGGAACTGAATTTACTTCCCCTCTCAGAGGAACAAGCTTTGTCAGCTGTAATGATGAGCTGTTGTTTGACGTTCATAATATTGTACTTCACTGCTTATCTGATGGAGCCACGCAAAGCTATTTAGGGGGTTCTGAAATGTGACAACCCACATGATGCTTTTTTAGACTGCACAAACCGCCTTCACGAGGTAGGAGAATATGACATGGGAACGGCTGGCTGGAACAACGGCATGCCTTAATGAAAGCGGGGTTGCTGTAGCTGGGGAGGAGGAATGCTCTTTGGAAGTTTGCAGCTTTTATTGTGCACTGTCAAAGGGAAAACTTGCAGCCTGAAAGAACAGGCATCATGGATGCCATGGGTGGGGACTCTGGGGATTACTGATCCTGTCTGGAAGCAGCATGAAGACTGAGGGAAATATATTAAAAACTGTTTGGACCATCCACAGACAGAAGGGCACAAGGGAGACAGTTCAGATGCCCCATTTCATGCTTTCTTACCTTAATGAACCACAAGATCTCACCTTCTGACAAACTTCTGTATGTTCATCCTTGCTGACAAGCGCAGCATTCATTGCCAGCTTTGTTTTGAGTCCTGGAAGCCTCCAGGTGAAAGAACTCATTTAGAAAAACCAAAACTCAACAAATCTTCTGACTTCTGTTCACAAAGTAACAGGTAAACATTGGCAAATATTGTAAAAGACTATTACTCCTCCATGGTTTAAAAATTATTAAAGTATCACAATGCTTATTTCACTTTTCCACAGCAAAAGAGCACAAGGGTTACCTTTGACATCTTTTCCAGACAAACCCACGGAAGCTGAGTAAGTGGGTGGTGCATTCTCACTTCCTTGCAGCGGCCAGGTTGGGTTTGTGTTCTCTATTTTCATCCTTGTGAAATTGCTGTTCAATTTATTCATATCACTGAGAGGTTTTCATATCCCAGATGAGATGCACAGATTAAATAAGCAAGTAAGCAGTGGAAAATCTTTTTATGTGACTCAAGAGGGAGGATAAATCCTCGTCCGGATGAGTGGGAATCACTGGCTCCCCTGGGACCAGGATTTTAGTTGCAGGCTTTATGGTTGTCTTGTTGGAGTGGCCTTTTTGCCAAAAGCAACGCAGAATATTCCACTTATCTGACAAAATGTCTGTCACCAGGAGGTGGCTTCACTCAAATATATGTTTTTGTAAGAAGAAGACAATTTAAGAAAACTTAAATTTACTGTTCATTCCATTCATAACCAGAAGTTCTTCTGGCTTGCCAAACTGCTGAATCAGCTTGGGTACCTCACCCTTGAGTCAGCACAGCCCAAAATAGAAACTTGCTCCATTTCTGAAGAGAGGAAGTACCACTGTTGTCTGCAAATACAGCCACATCTGACATGCTTTTATAGCTACAAACACTGAGTGGAGGGACTTGCATGGCACTCTGCTGCTTAAAAAAAAAAAAAAGGAAATAAAAAGGCACTTTCTTATTCAAAATAGGTGTGTTAGGGTTGCTATGAGTGGGACTGTGTGGGTGTGGAGGTCCCAAGGAATAAAGAGCAGGAGCAGGACTTTACAAGTGGCAGTCACTGATGTCACCTAGCCTAGCCCAGCATCAAGCTCCCACTCCACCTGCTTGTGGTTTCTCAGGATGGACAAATTAGGGAGACAAGGGACAGGCTATAGTCAAACTGAAGCAAAGTCTTAAGCCATTAAGAAATAATGGCAAGAAAACAGGGTAGAAGCTCTAAAACAGTGACTGGAGATCAGCTACAGTGGTACTCATCTGGCATTCCCAAGGTGGAGCTGGGTCAGTCCTGCTGCCATGAGGTAACTCTGCTTTAAAGCACAGCATAAAACAGCAAAAACCTGGGGAAATGACCAAGAGCTGCAGTCAAATCGTGGGAAGTGGCACTAAAGGCATCAGCAGGACTTCATGAGTAGGTGGAAGGCAGTGAAAAGACACATAAAAATACTCCTATGTGATACAAATGAAGGAGGATTTTCTGTGGCTCCAAGTCAGGACAAGAAGTTGAAGAATGACAATAATGTGAATTCACTCCATCTTCCCTTCTCAAGCTCTGTTGTTTTTTTCTCTTGCAAATGAGCATCTGTGTTTTTTGGCATCCTACAAAAGGACACCCATTGTCAAGCAGCACTGGTGTGCCCCCTTCCCGTGGGTGCTCCTGGTTTTCCCTCCCTGAATGCTGCAGGATGGTGTCATGTTCTTCCTGGTCCAAGCAAATGACTGTTTCTGGTGCTTCCATTAAACCTGTCTGAACTGGCTCTAGTTTCCTCAAGGAACAGGCCATTCCAACAGGCAGACAAAAACCAGTAACCTCTTTCAAACGCTGGACAGACAAGATGTGACCCTTGGCACTGAATTTTCCTGCAGTACTATGGAGGAAACAAGAGATTTTAAAAATTTGTTGTTTCTGCAACGGATGTGAAGGTTGCAACACACAATTTTACCATTTTTGGATTTTTGCAACAGTGCAGTAGCAAATTGAAACATGTTTTATATTTAGTGCTTTGGATTATTCGGTTGAAAAGAGGTGGGAGTGAGGATTTACAGGTATAATTACAGGATTATGCAGTCACCTCGTGTACATGCTGCAGATTTGAGAAGAAGACCTGCTGCAAATCCGCAGAAAACCCCAGCTAAGGAATTGCATGTGCTGCAAGCAATTACACAGTGTAAAACTTCGTGAAACATTTGCTATGGGTGCACCAAGCCCTTCTTAAATTTAGGTTTCTGGGAAGAAGAGAATTGCTGGGGCATTTTTGTGACCTGATCCCTCGTCTCGGTTGATCCACGATGGAAAGGTGACCCTGAGCATGGCTGAGCTGGGAATGGATCTGCTGAGAGCCACCGCTGTCCGAGCCAAGCGGTGTTCCCAACTGCATCCCTGAATAGATTCCCTTGCTCTTTCCCTGGCTCTATTTTAGCCACAAATCTGTTATTCTGCTCTGTGGGCGCCAACATGTTTTTAAAAATACCCAAAATCAGTAATACTGGATTTCTGGTGCTTTTTTTTTCCCAAAAAGGGTTGAAGTGAACATTCTTTTCACCTATACCTAGGACTTCACCTGTGTGGCTGCAACTCCAGTGACATCCAGAAAGATACATGACCCTCACTCCTTCAGTGGAGCAGATACATCTCAGCAACTTAGCTGTGACAAGTGTGAAGTGGAAGGCATTGAGAAACTATTATATTAATTTTTAGTTTGTATATAAGACAATTTCTACATACTTTTGTGTTCTCAAGCTTGGAAAAAGTTCACTTATCTACAAACACAGGAACCAGTCATTACTTCAATTTATTGTTGTGGTGGTAGGATTAAGACTTGGATGAAACAAGAAAAATCATGCAGGGCAATTTATAGAATCAAACAATCACAGAATGGTTTGGGTTGGAAGGGACTTCAAAGATCTTGTTCCAAACCCCTGCTGTGACAGGGACACCTTCTTCTAGACCAGGTTCAATGTGAAAGCAAACACCTTCCAAAAAATCATGTTTAAAACTGAGCTTGAATGCATGTTTGTGTCATGTGCCTTGTTCTGTTTCTAGAGCAAAAAAAAATGGGAAGAAAATGTTGCTGAGAAGGCTAAAACATAACACTTTGGCAGAGGCAGTTATCACATCCTCCAGGCATTTTTACCTATGGTGCTGCCCTGACAACTGTGGTGTATTGTGGAAATAAAATGTGAAGTCACTCAGGACTGGATCCTGCTGGTTGTAGATGAGGCAAGTACATAAATACCTTTTGAGAGAGGTAAGAGGGAATGCTTGCTTCCACAGGGAAAGGGGAATAGTGGTTCTGGGAACTGAAAACACAACTAATGTTTGTTAAAAAGGGGAGTTGGGGAGCAGGACATGGTGGCACATAGAACACAGTGTAAGGTCCCAGAGAGAGAAATGCTACAATCCAGCATTTATTGGCTAAATGTAACCAGGATTTAGGAATGGGGCCATAATCCCTTTATAAACTGGGAATCTTCTTGGGTTAGGTGAATGGGAGAACCGACAGTCACCATCAATAAGCAAAAATCAAACACCCCTCGTGCTTTGTGGCACATGTTAAACTCTCAGTGAACAGTCAGGAAAAATCCCATTACAGGCTTTCCAGCAATTTCACACCAAAGGTTTCCTCCAGACTGCAGCTTCCAGAAGCTCTGCATGATTTGTACCTGTGAGAACTGATCAGAGGTTGTTTTGGTAGATTCAGAGAGATGAGTTGTTCACCGAAGGGAACTTGGTGCAGACAGTGCTACTTTCTGTGATCTCATGCCTAAAACTGTCCCACATCTTGTCTATTTATTTGGGAAATTAATTTCTAGAACACTTGGAATACAAAACCAGGAGTTGAAATTGCCTCTCAGTATTTCTTCAGTCCAAAAAAAAAAAAAAAAAAACCCGAACAAAAAAGCCCATTGTGCATCTTATGTGTTCAGTCAAAACATCTCAGTTATTAATGTTAAACTCCTGGGTACTTGGAGAACCTGTTTCTGAATGAGCTACAAAGCTGAAACCGGACTGAAAATATTAAAGTAAGGTATCCCACCATCTTCAGGATTTTCCACACTTCTGCAGTGATTTCGGGAGGCAGAGATATGGCCAGAGAAAGAGAAAAGGCTCCAGCCATGCATCAGGGAAGTGGGGACTGATTTATTGTGCTAAGTGGCTTTTTCCTGTCTGCTCATTTCTCCTCTTTCACCATCCTTGTTTCCATTCCTTCCTCAGCTTTGGCTCTGTTGATGAGCAGGGAAAATATTCTATTCCCCTTTCACAGTTGTAACGCATATTCATTAAGTCTCATTCTGGTATAACCAAATAACTATTGCCATGTTTGATTTTTTATTTGGACATTTAAACTCTTAATGAAGGATTCGCTCTTCATCTGGACCTCTTGCTTCCCTTTCTCATTGCATTCAGTTCACAGTCAAGTCCCATGGACTGCTTTAGAGACCCTTGAGTGGAGATGTGTGGATTTTTACCGGATTTTTACCAGATTTTTCCCCCTGCCCTGTCTCACCCCTCCAGCTGTGCTGCTCAGACTAGGAGGCACCAAGTCCATCACTTTGCTACAGCCTCAAACTTCTTCTTCCAAGCTAGAAATGTGGGCAGGCCTCTTGGAGAGGTTATCATCTTCCTAACCTCAGCCTGAGTGCAAGGCAACCCACAGCACACCTCTGCCCCTGGATGAGCAGTTGTGCTTCTCTAACCACAGAAACTTCAGCAACACGGAGTCACTGCCTTCATTTTTCCCCAAAAAGACAACACATGGCAGTGACAACTTAGCGGGAGGATGTTTCTCTCCCCAGCAGAACAGAGCTTCAGGTGGCCACTGCCTGGAGCCCCCCTACCTGTGCACTGCTCAGTGTCCTAGGAGAAGATGCAGATGTAGAGGTTTTGGGCTGAGGTCTCATTTAAATTATATATTAGGCTGAAAAATGAACACACAGGAATGAAGGATGCTCCCAGTGCCTGTGGGTGCTGTGGCAGCGTGAGGCTGACAGCAGGGATGGTCTGGGCTGCTCCATCCTCCTCCTGCATCTCAAGGCAAAGATGTGGCAAACACCATGGACTGAAAGAAGTCCCTTTTATAGGCCTCAAACCATACAGAAAATAAAGAGATAGAGGGCTGAAGAAACCTCTTAGGCTGGAAATGTATTCAGTGTTTCTGCAGCACAGGGAGAGCTCAAAGCTTCACTTAGCAAAAGCAGCCAAATCTACTGAACTGTGGGGTTGGAAGACTCCTATGTCTAGCAAGTAATAACTGTCTTCAATTAGCATTATTTACACGATAGATGTCAATGTCGAGCTCTCAGTGAACAGGGCAGAATGTCCTTAGTGGGAAATGTGATTTTTGAAGCCTGACAGCATAAAACCAGCAGGAAGGTTTGTGCTCAGACTGCTGGGGAGAAAAATCACCTTTGGCTCAACAAAACAGGAAGGATTTCAAGCCCACAGCAGAAGTTTTTCAAGAAACTAATGAAAATGGAGGATTATAGTTTAAACTGTTTCGCAATCACTGGCCTCAATCCTGCAGACACTTTTCACGCACACTCAACTTTATATCCATGGTTGCTTTTGCTCACCCACATGGGATTATTGACACCTGGAGATAGAAGTGAAGGCCAGACTGTTTACAGAGCAGAGTTCAAACGATAGCATTTTAATTTAAAAAATGACATTATATCAAGGTCTGCATAATCGGCTCATTGGGATCCTTTATGTTTGAAAAAAAAAAAAAAAGCTGAGAAATTCAGGAATTAAGATTCCTGAGGTGGGTCTCAGATCTGCTCCCTTGTGTGAATAGGACCTTTTGTTATGCTGGATCACAACACTTGGCCACAAAACTTACTCAGCAAATATTAAAAAACCATCCCCTTTATAAAATTTGAATCTGTAGCTCACATGAAAATACTGTCTGCATTTCTTTCCTCTCTAAAAAAAGCCTGTTTGGCCACTACCTGAGATTGAAAGATTTCCCCTCACCAATAGGGAGCAACTAATTGGGAAAGAAAAAATTGTTTTATAATTTTTTTCTTTTATATCTTGGGAGTATATTGTACCTGCCATGAACCAACTTTTTGAAACCCCCAAAACAGGAATAAATCCCCTCTGCAAGCTCTGGTTCTGCCGTTTATCAGGCTGTTGGTGCAGAAGCCAAACTGCCATTGGGCTGACTCACATTTTGGCATTTTGTGTTTATATACATGATGACGATGTTTGCAAGCAACGGGAAAAAACCCGTGTTCATCAGCACCACGATCCCAGCAAAGTCTTTCCCTCCTCAGCTGCATTGGCAGGGCCTGGGGCTGTGGCCAGAGCCACAGGCTGATGTGGGCACTGTTGTCACGGCTCTTTGCCACTCAGCACCGAGTGAAACCAGGGCATTCCCACAATCCTCATGCTGCATCCCAGACCTCCAGCTGGTTGGGTCCTGCAGCTGCCAGAGCCCCAGATCTGCCCAAATTTAGGCACACCTGGTGCCCCTCTGCCTTGCCCATCCATCCTGGCCCTCTACGATTCTGCTAGCATCCTTCACGGCTCTGGAAAGCCAACTTTGGCACTCAGGACACCTTTCACATGGTCTTTGTCCCCCCAGATCCAAAATTTTCCTGGCAATGGTATCATCCGTGACACAGGGTTTATTTTTCTCTCACTGCCCCTTTTTGCCTCCAGCTCCCTTGTCCTAAGTCTAATCTTGGGGGTTTTGCCTTTTCTCAGGCTTTAAGGACCTGATGGGGACTCTGGCCACACAATGACCTGGCAGACCTGGCTGTATGCTGCTGTCACTCCCACCTACCTCTCCTGTCAGTCCCTAAACTTTAACCACAACCTCTGGCTGCATCAGAGTCCTGTCAGTCACTGGGGAGAGGCAGAAGACATTGACCCTTCGGGCCCTGCCACAACAGTTCCTCTTGATGTCTTTTGGCTCAGGCTGACCCATCACCACCTGCCCCACATCCCACCCCTGACATCCTGGTTCGTCCTTTTCCAGGTGAAGAACCACAGCTGGAGTAAAACAGGGGGACAATCCCATGGGAAAACCCTGTCCTGGGATGCAATAACCCCCCAGCCCATTCAGCTTTGCCACATGATTGTGCTTGTCAGCACAGCTCTGCCATAGAGCTTGAGCTGTGCTGGTTCCTTCAGGGTTGGAGGCTGGGCTGACTCTCCTGGAGTGTTTGACTGAGGTCTGTCACCATTGACTTAAGCAGAAGCAGGTCTCAGCTGCTGAAAATCCCATCCAGATCTGCTGCAAAGTGGAAATAATTTGTTACATGTTTTATATTGGGGCAGTAACACCCCTTTCTCCTGCAGAAGCATTCGGATTTCTGCCCACGGAGAGGAGCAAAGAGAGCATCAGGATCCAACTAGGTGAGCAGATACCCGGAGCGCAGCCTTGATTTTGGCCAGGGCTGGGGCTGCAGCTGCAGCTGACACGAACTTTCCACTGGTGGCAGTGGGTCAGAGGCAGCTGGGGCTCCTTTCCTCCCCGCTCCAGCCCTCACCTTTGGGAGCTGTGGGCAGGATTAAGGAGAAAAAGCAATGTATGGGTCATGGGAAGAGGGAAAACAGAAGCAGCTCAGCCAGCCGAAGAGGAAACGGGGGACACAGATGTCTGTGGAAAGCTGAAGCCACTTACAGAGGATGCGTTTACTTGTATTTCCTTCCACTAGAGCTTAATTGCAGTGTTTTTTAATGACAGGTAGGATGGGAGCTGGGCTTCTGCCTAAGCACTTCTGCGTCCTGCATAAAAGTGCTGAATTTAATATTAACAATAATTAATGACAGCTACCGGGAAGCAGCCAGCAGCATTCCCTGCCCTGGGAGCGCTCAGTTTGCATGCTCAGCCCCACCAACTCCCATCCCCTGGCCAATGGCACTGGAAAGTCACAAGGAAGTAAGGGCCTTCCCTGTGCTGCTGAATTTTGATCCAGAGCTGAAGTGGTGGTGGCACCAGCACCCCCTTCCCATTTCCTCCAACAGCCTTTGATGGGAATACAGGTGGTTTTGGATGCCTCATGTCTCTCCCATGGGTAGGAATTGATCACTTGCCACCATCTCACCCATTCCCTCGCTCTACCCCAAAAGGCCACTGGGGTAATCCCAGATCAGAGCAGTCCACGTGGGTTAGGGCAGATTGCAGGTTTGCTGGGATGCTGGTGGATTTCTCCTGTTGTTGATAGTGTGACTCCCCCTCTCATTAGCAGCACTAATTGCTCTTTGCAGGTTTTGCACAGGTACCTGAGTATTTTGGAATGGCTTGTCTTTGCATCCTGTGATTAAATGACCACTAATGAACACATTAGAGTAGGAGCAGCTGAATGCTCCAATCTATGTTGGGCATACACAGAGTAACTGCTGTGATGTGGCACCAAATTGCAACCTGGGCTGGAGCAGCTCCTGGCCAGGGACAGCAGCATGTGAGCACCCTGTCATCCCTCTAGTCTCTGTTCTGCATAGAGGTACCCCCAGGCCCTGGCCCACCACCCACCACCCCCCCTTTTTCAGGTGTAACCTTTGCTGGACATGGAGTGAAAACCCCTTCCCAGGGCTCCATGCTGCCCTAGTTCCTCTGATGCTTGCCCTGAATATGACCCACATGTACTAAAGTGAATGGTGATCCCTTAGGGCCAATATCCAGTCTTTTCCCATCTCCCTCAAGCAGACAATCCTTTAGGACATTCCTTTTCCCAAGGCAGACAGCTCCAGAAGCTGGCTTGCTCCCCATCCTTCACCCTGTCTCCTCCAGGAAACACCAATGTCACACGCAAACCCCAGTTCTGGATCTGAACCCCTTTGCAGCCTGCAAATCCTCCCATGGAGATGTGTAGGTGTGGCACTTGGGGAAGTGGTTTAGTGGTGGCCTTGGCATTTCAGGGTTAACCGTTGGATTTGATGATCTTAGATGGCTTCTCCAACATGTGATTCCACCGGTGTCAGCTGAGGGAAGTGCTCCCAAAGCCCCTGCACACTCTTCAGGACACGGCTTTACTTGCCTTCCTGGTTCAGTGTCCTGCACATCTTGGGCAAAATGTGTTGATTTTGGGGTTCTCCACAGGCTCAAACTGGCCTCAGTTCTCGGGTTTGAGGTGGGAGGTGTCTGTCCAACATGTCCTGAATCCACATGCTGCACATCCACACTTAATGTTGAAACTCTTCCAACTCCAAGCCTGAGCCCACACCCTGTCCTGGGAGGGATGCCAGAGGGCTGGGGTCTGTGCAAGCCAGGGTGTTCTTGGGGCTGCACAAAGTTCCACAGACCCAAAAAGGAGGGAGTTACATGGACGGGGGATTTTGTTTGCTCCAGGAGCTGTAAATAGCAGATTGAGCTGGTCAGGCATCTGCTGCCAGCAGGGAGAGTGACAGCCCCAGCTCTCTGGAGGACAGCTGGGTGGGCAGATTTTCAGGACCACCTGGGCAGAGAGTGAGTGGCTTCATAGACATGTCACAGCCACTGGAGGCTTGCAATTGCAGCACAGGGCATTTTGAGGGGCAAGGTTTGGAAGGAGTTTGGCCCCAGCATTGGATGCATGAGAACAGCAGAAAACAGGCTGGGTGGGGACCTCCACCTTGCAGCAGGCAGAGCACCAGGGCTCCCCCCAGCTCCCAGCAGATCTTTCCAAAGGCTAATCCTTTTCTGATGATCGGATACAGGATATTTGCATCCCTGCAAGAGGTGCTGCGGAGGGGCTGAGGTGGTGGAGGACAATCAAAAGGGACTGTAAACCCCTTGGCTGGTGTTTGAGGAGCTTCGGGGGACCTTTGGAAAACTTGGTGGGAGCACTCTGGGCGCTGGCAGGATCCGGCCGCCACCAGTCTCTCGGCAGCACCGGCAGCTCTTCCCCAGCAATGTCACTATGATAAATGTTTGTCTTTTCCGTCCAAGAGATACAGCGGAGCTGCTGCCAGCACCATGTCTCAGTGGAATTGGGGTTTGCACTGCCAGGAGCGTTACCGGCTCATGATTCACGTCTTTACAGCAGCTTTGGAAGGAAAATGTGCTTCTCGCCAGGAAGACCTTCACGCACATCAAGATGCCACAGTTTTTCCAGACTTTCCAAGGGAAGCCACAGCCAAGTGAGACATCTCTTCTTCCAGCTTTCTTGGAACAATCTTCTTTGATTAGTGAGTGAGACAGATAGTTGGAGAGCAAGACAGACAGACGGGCTGGGAATAGGGTTATAATGAGCTGTTTGCATGAGCCCCAGTCACTGGTGGGAGGGTACCTCCATCCGCCCCTCGCTGGGTGGCTGCTGAGAGCCCCTGCTGTATGCTGTGGTCCCCCATGCCTTTGTCCTTCTCCATGGTCCCCAGCCCCTGTTCTCCTGTATGGTCCTCCACTCGTACCCTCCTCCATGGTCCCCAAATCCCAGCCCTCCTCCATGGTCCCCAAATCCTGGCCCTCCTCTGTGGTCCCCATATCCCTGCCCTCCTCTATTGTCCCTGACCCCTTTGTCCTTCTCCATGGTCCCCAACACTCTATTCTCCATAATCCCATCCCAGTGTCTTCCTCCGTGGTGGAGGACAAACCCCCTTCTTTCCTCCTTGGTCCCTGACCACCTGCCCTCTGCTGGGATCCCAACCCCCCATCTTCCTCCATTGTCCTGGAGCCCCCACTGTCCTCCATGCTTCTCACATCCCTGCCTTACTCCACAATCCCCAACCCCCTGCCCTCTGCTGTGACCCCCAAGCCCAGGTTCTCCTCCTGACCCCTGCCTTCCGTCATGGTCCCCAGGCAGTGTCTGCTGAGGCAGGTGGGAGCAGGGATCTATCTCACCAGGGAGGATCACACCGCCCTGAGGCACAAAGCAAAGGAGTTGGGGTTCGCTTTGCCTGTTGGGCCTATGGCACAGGGAGACAGGTTGGAAAAGCAGCCAAATGACTCAGGCATGGCTGGCAGGTCATGTGCAAGGGACAGGGGCCAAAACTGGGGTGCAGGGAAAGAGATGGGAATTCCTGCCCTGCTCCTGACAGCTGCACCCCCTCAGCTACCCCAGTCCTGGTGCTTTCTCCCACACCAGGAGCAGAAACAAAACAAGCATCTCCAGGGAGTGTGTTTGGAAAATACCAGGTTTTATTAGACAGGCTGATGTTCAAGCTGACAGTTTTATACAATGCACATGATCACGGGCATCTACAGGGCCTGTGTCCCAGCTCCCTCCCTCTCACAAAGCTCTTGGGCAAGATGTTCACCCCCCAAATGCTGGGGAGTTGGAGTTTCTTAGCAGAATGAAAATGTGACCCTGCTCTCCATTTTCCCACTCCCAAATTCCCAGAGGTTTCCTAAGAAAGCTCAGTGAGAACTGGGCTGGAACTGCGATCCTCTTGGGACTGACATCCACTTGGATCCATGGGAGAGGAGGCATCTCAGTGGTGGCATCTCCCTCAGCCAGCACAGAGCTGAGTCAGTGTGTGGCACAGGGAGCAGGGAACAGACCACCAATGCCATGTCTTTGGAAGGAGAACCCAAACAAACCATACTAGGGGGAAAAAAGGGGTTTGACTGTCATGGGGGAGTCCTATCCAGGACACAGGCACCAGGGCTTTGCACAGGGTCTGCAGGAGCTTCAGGGCAGAAGAAGGGAGGAGTGGAGACAATGAGGGCTGGAAAATAAAGCAAGATAAAAGGAAACCAGAGAAAGGATGGGGAGAACGATGGGAGTGGCCTGAGAGTAGAGTAACAGTGCCTTCAAGGTCAATACTCCTTGTGGGACAAGGGGCCTTTCCCTGGGTACCCCATGGGCTTTAGGGGGACAGAGGAATGAGGAAAGAGATGGTGCAATACAGTGCTTGCAAATAGAAATGTTTAAAGGCCTTTGCTTTCCGTGACAGTGACACACAGTGTGACAGCAGGAACAGTGACAACATCAGCCAGTTTCTGTTTGTGTTTCTATTCCATTAGCTCCTAAAAAACCATGCAGACCAGCCTGACAGAGGAGAGTGAACGAGAGATGGAGAAGAAAACTGATGAGCAACGGGATCGTGGACAAGAAAGAAGGAACGACAGCGGAGGAGCAGCGGCACTGGGGCAGGTTTGAGACCACACAGTAGTCACAAGCACATCCCTTCTCTCCAGACTGCTCTGGCTGCTGCTCTCTCTGACACTGCTTGCCTTCCTTTGCACCTCTGCTCCCTCTGCACTGCAGGCAAAATCCCTTCTCCTGAACCATGCCCTGCCCCGTGCTTGGACATAGATTTGGGCGTCAGCTTCATTAGTTCAAATGTCAAGTCCTACCTAGAAGCAGAGGCCAGGAGCATTCAAGTCCCTGGAGCAGCATCCCCCCAAACTCACCTGGACTCAAGGGGACCTCTTCTTTGCAGCGCCTGGGAGATATGGAGCTCTCTCAGGCTTCCTGCCATAGCTCACATCCTATTGCACATGTGGAGACAGGGGGCACTGCCCTTCACACCCTCCCCATCCCAACACAGCCTTCCATTCCCAGCTTTCTCTTTCCCTCTTTCATTCCTTTCACCTTTTTCTTGCCTCAGCCAGCAATTCCATGTCCTCTTGCTTCTGTCAAAGATAAGTCCCTTTTCTCCAGAGGTTTCCTGGAGAGCAGCACTTGCTGTGGATGTTTGGCAGGAGGAAGGACTTTCACCAGGTCCTTGGTGGGCTTGAAGGTGCTGGTTCCATCCAGGACAACATGTATCTCCTAGTCGGTTTGGGCTCAGCTTGGCAGAGAGCCATGCTGTCCATGAGGGCCAGGTTTCAAGGTCAGCTGTCCATGGGGAACCTCACCCTGCTCAGGTGCTTCCAAAGCAATACTCCTTCAAGACTGAGCACCGATGCTCAGAGATGAGCCAACAAATGGCTAAAAAGGGAGGAGTTTCGAAAGCAAGCCCCAGAAACCTGCCTGGACTGTCCTGGGGAGGACAGATCAGCAGGTGGGCAAAAGGGTTGTGACCTTTTTAACTTCAGAGCTAATGACCCCCCTTCCTGCCTCTCTCCACAGAGCACAAAAATACAGAGGGCTGACTGAGAAAAAGCAACACAGACTTGAACAAAGGCAAACTGCCAAACCCTCATCCTTGGAGCCCTGCTGGTCCACAGACAAGACTTGCCAGCATGGGTTTTGAGGTAAATGACACATGTAGGCATGAAGTGCCCTCTTCTGTGCTGGTCCAGGGGAAGGAAACCCTGCTCACCTCTCCTTGTGGGGCCATCTGATTTGGGGTGCTGGCCCTTCTCCTCCAGCACAGCTCAGCCAGTGCTGGCTGCTCTTTTCCATCCCATTTCTTCCTCTGCCATGGACTTGCAAATCCCATCACAGCTGCCTGTCTGGAGCTTCAAATGCCCCTACAAATGCTCCTTCTTAAGTCAAACACCTACATGAAGGCTGCAGAAGATCAACTGAGCTGTTAAGTGAAAGCAGAACTCACCAGGTGACCTGGAAGTCTTGGAAAGAAAAACAAGATCGATATTTGCTGAGATTTGTAGCAGGTTTGTGCCTGAAATAACAGCTGGGATGTGATCTCTCTTTCCTTGACCAGTGTTCCTGGTGATGCCTGGGTTAGTGTGCCACTGCTCTCCCCTGTGCTCTCACGCCGTACCCTCGTTCTTGCTCCCTCATGGCTTCAGGGATGCAGAGGTTGAAATTCCTCTTCATGCACTCTTGGCACCAGTGGAAAAGCAGCAGCAGTCCTGCCCATGCATTGCTCATACTTACAGCTTAAACATTGCCTTCTACTCAAAAGAAAAAAGATAAAATATCAGGAATTCACAGTTTTTATTCTCTTTCTTATGCCCACCCATCTTCCCCTGCCATCGATGTCAATGACTCAAAGTCCTCATTGTACGGTAGCCTTTGCCAGTGCGGCACTCAAAGGGTTAGCAAACCACGGCTTCTTGGACAGATAAGACATAAGCTCATTCACCAGTAGGAACACGTGGACAGTTGGGTTATGGATCACCTTAGGGTTTTCTGTAGCGATTCTTTGGGGTTTCGCCACAGCCAGTGACGTCACAGGAGAGGACATTGGGCTTCTTCCCCAGGCCAATGCTTCCCAAGAGATCGGGAAGCTCACGGGTGATGGCCTTCTCGATCTTCTCTAGGAAACACCCTCCCATGTAGGAACACTGCTGAGACAGCAGCTTAAAACTGGTGATGGGGTTGATGCCAAAGAAGTCCTTGTAAGCCTCGCGGTTGGGGAGGTCAAATTTGCTGACATTGGTCTTTGCCAGAATGGACTTAAAGATAAAGAACCTGTCAGGATCTTCCACAATGTCCCTGAACACCAGTTCTCCATCGCTAAAGAAGGTCATTTTGTCCTTGTAGGTCTGTAGATAGCGATCGACCAACAGGGCATGGATGCGCACCCGGATGGCGTGCTGGCGGATGAAGGCGATCTTGTTTTCCATCCTATTCTCAATCACCTGGTTGAGATCTTCCAGGAGCGATATCTCTTCTTTGAGGAACAGGTCTCTGTGGGTTTCCGGATGGTAGTCATGGGGCCAGAAAGAGCTAACGTACACCCTGGGCGGCTCCGTGACGTTGATGAGAGGAGCCAGGCTCCAGAACAAGGCGCCGTAGACTCTCATCAGCTCCTGGGTAGCCAGGCTGTCGGCTTTGTTCAGGATGATTCGGATCTGAGACTCGCGGCCCTTCAGCTGGCGAAACAGCATCTCCAGCTCCAAGCCCACGTCCAGCTTCGTGGGGTCAAAGACAACGAAGATGAGATCGGCTCTGTCAATGAACCACTGGCACACGTCATTGAACGGGTAACCTTGAGGAGAAGAAAGAGGGAAATCCAATGCATGGAGAGTCCTTTCATCAAGGGACTGATAAACCATGAGGCAGCTGTGCCTCAATCCCCATTTGGTTGCGTGGGGTGTGAAGCACAGCGGACTACCCCTGTAGCCTAGAACCACTTTCACACATGCTAAAAACAGCTTGGAGTTTCTTGACATGAAAAGCCATCCCTGGGTGTCTGGGCCTGTGACTGCCTGTCTCCCTCACCCTTATCTCCAGACCTTCCTCCTCCCTGATGCTCGCCACAGGTTGCTGCTGTTCCTGTGAGCAGGTATCAAATCACAGGATCAGAGAATCCTTATGGTTGGAAAAGTCCTCTAAGATCATTGAGTCCAACCATTCCCCCAGGACTGCTATGGACACCAGTAAACCATGTTCCCAAGTGCCACATCCACATATCTTTTAAATCCCCCCAAGGGATGGTGACTCCAGCACTGTCCTGGGCAGCCTACACTGTGCCAGGACTTCTCTCCGTTGTGCTTCAGCCACCTTTGCCACCTCAGATCATCACAGCATCTTTTCTGGGGTCCTTTACATGAACCCAGTGAACCCCCACCTCTTTCTTGCTGCTTGCGGTTTTCGATGATGCCTGGCGTGTCCACGAAGGTCACTCGCTCCAGCAGTTTGTGGGGGACCTCAATGCCTATCAGCTTCTCCAAGAAGTTCTGCCCAAACTTCTCCAGGGGTGAGAAGGAGCGGGCGCTGTCAGCAGCCATCACGATGCCCTCGATGGTCTTCAGCTTGGGGCCATGCATGATGACAGTGAACTCGGAGGTGGTGGGTTCTGCGCCTGCGCAGCAACGAGAGGAGCAGCAGAGGCGTGAAATCCATGCCAGGCTATGGACACAACAGGGCTGGCCTGAGACTGGGAGCATTGGGAGCATCATGCTCATTCTCAAGAATCATTCTCAAGAGATGCAGGGGCAAGGCAAGCAGCATGAAATTCCTGCCCAGACTTCTTGGGAAGATGTTAATGGGGTTGTTTTCTGTGGGGACTGGTTTCTCTGGAAGTGGCCTGACTGCACAAGGTGTCGTGGTGAATCATCTCCCGGGAGCCCTCATTAACAGTGCTGATCTGGCCATGGACATCTGCCCTTAGCTGTGAGATGACATCTGTGGGAGCAGGGAGGAAGGAAGGGGAATGGCTTTTCTCCTGGGAGGGTGAACTAGCTGGCCTGCATGCAAGGACTGGGGAGGAAGAAAGATGTGTTGCCCTTTTGACATGACTGCTGCTCATGGGGTCAGGGTTGGGAGCTGTGAGCCCTGTGCTGCAGGATGAGGATATTGCGGGAGAGACATTCTCCTCCACCCTTGGAATGGTGGACAGGCTGTGATGGGGAACCTCTCCCTCAACATGGCACCGCAGCCAGGTGGCACGGAGCAGATGCCAACCTCCCTGCTGTAACGAGGGACCGAAGACACATGGCTGGGAACTGCTGACTGCATGGATGTGGAAATGCAGGTGCCAGCACCCCCTTGGCAAAGCAGTGAGTGTGGTACCTGTGTAGAGCTGGTAGGGAGTGTTGTCCAGCCCCAGGAGGTAGTTTATCATGGAAGATTTGCCGACGCTCCATGGTCCCAGGAATAGCACCATAGGCTTGGAAGTGATCTCCCCATCTGCAGAGAGGGGAAATAACAAGAGGAAGTGAAGGAACAATAGCCGTCGCCGCCGTGCAATTAACTCCCGGCTGTAACGAGCATCCCATCTGAGCAGCGCGGTGATGCTGCCCGGGAAACAGCCGCCCTTCAGGGGCCACCAGCCATTTGCCAGCCAAGGCAGCGTCCCGCTGCAGGAGTGGGATGGCCCCGTGCTCTGCGGCAGAGCCCACCTCGCTGCCTGACCTTCTCTGAGGTTTAGCCCTTCTTAGACTACGGAGGACTGGAAGGTCTTTTAAGCCTTGTCTTGGTTTGGTTCTGGTTTAGATGGGGTGAGTTTGGGGCTGGCTGCGGGGTGGGGGTGTTGTCTGAAGTCAGCCGCCGCAAAGCACGGGACATTCCAAGGCGGAGGCCATGCCACAGCCAGGCCGACGCCTCATGCGGAGGGAGCTGCTGTGGATTCGGGAGCAGCGCTGCGGCGCAGGGCTTGGTAAGCACAGTGCGAGCCTCGTGCCAGCTGCCTACAAGCCTTTCCACTGTGCCCTCACAGGGACCTACTCCCGGGCTGTGCCTTCCAACCCTCTGGCCGAGCAGGAGGTCACTGCCTGGGTGTGAGCTGGGTGTGAAGCTCCAGCTGGGTGTGGGGAGGGCAAACACCCCCACTTTGGGCTCGGGGAAAGGCAAGAGGAGAGTGAGCTATAGCCCCCATCCTTCATTCTTCAAGTCACACAGTTTTCTCCATGAGGATGGTGACCTGTCCATGCCCCATGCCATCAGTTCAGGAGCACAGAGGCCCCTGGACACACGCAGCCAGTGTCCCCAGGAGTAATCCCTGTTCAAACAGGACTCATGCAATCAGCTTGTGCCCACGCTGCTCGACCCCCCAGCCCCTAGGACACCAGGTAGACAGCCAGTGGAACCCTCAGGCTGTGCCCAGGAGACACGGGAGCCTGTGAGTCTAAAACAGGGCAAGAATGGAAGTAAAACTGGGTGAGTTTCCATTGGTGGAAACCAACCCCATCCTATGCAAAGGGTGGGAGAGGGTCCATCCCATTGTTGCCAGCAGGAGTTCAGCCAGGGGATGGATGACACCAGAGAAGCTGGCAGCTGCTGTCTCAGTTGGAGCTGAGCCTTCCCCCATGGCCCAAGGCAAGGAGATGCCCTCGGCAAGCTGTGCTGCCCTCGGCACCTTCTCTTCATGCCCATGCCTAAGGCAGAACTATTTTCCATGGGGTAGCTGAGAGCCCCTGGTGCTTCATGGCTGCCACCCACGCAGAAGCCAGCAGCTTTCTAGCAAACCAAGGTGGGGGAAGCCACAAAGCCCCCATGGTGCTGAGCTCCTGCCCCGAGGGTGCTGGAGGGCAGCTTCACACTGAACCCATCTGGCCATGGGAGCAGGGACTGGGGAGAACATTCCAGCCTCCTCCTGCTGCATCTGCCCATCACAGGGTCACCATGTCACCTCTGGGGAAGGGAATAGGCTGGGGACATCTCCCCATGAGGCACTGCTGCATCCATGCAGCTCAGCCCTCCTTCACAAAGCAGGGCAGCACCTCCGAAGCAGGGGATGGATGGCTCTTCCTGAACCCCACTCCCTGCCTGGCAGCTGCGGGAATCCAGCCTTGTCTTCTCACATGGGACCAAAACAAGTGTTGAAACCTTGGACTCTCATTATTAATCATTCCTCTGCCGCTCTGTCGCCGCTGCTCTGCTCTCTTGCCAGCTTTAATTAGGTTACGGATGGTTGTTATTATTACTATTATCCCTGTGATGTTGTGCCAGAGGTTTGGGGTGGGTCCCTGTGTGCTCTTTCATAACACATCCCTGGCCAGGTGTGACTGTGTGAATATGGGCACCTGTGAGCTCTGGCTGTGCTGCACATCCCCCTCTCTGGTCCACGGAGCCAAGGTGGGCAGCAACGTGGGCAGTCCCCCTGCCTGGTCACCCACAGTCCCTCGAGCCCCTCTCTACCCGCCAAGGGCTCTGTGGGTAGTGCCACGCACTTGGAACTCTGCAAGAAGAGCAGCAGCTGCAATGTGAGGCCGTGTATGGATTCTCCTGCTGCTGCCCAGAGGCTGGGAGAGAGGGAGCATCTCCCACCCGGGAGGGTGCTGGCCTGGCATCTGTCCCTGCTATATCCCCGGGCCATGTCTGTCAGCAGCAATTTGGGTCAGCTTGATGGTCCGGACAGCGGAAAAGAGCAGGAGCTCGCCGACGGCCGGGCAGGAATGGCGGCAGCTCCATCACAGTGGCTCTCTCCAGCCACCCTGTGGCTGCTCGCTCCCAGCTCAAGCACAGACGAGCCTCAAGCTCATCCCTCCGCAGAGCCTGGGTCTGCTTGGGCTGCTCAACTCTGGGCATAGGAGCAGTTTGGATGTCTAAGTAGTTTTCTTTCCTAGAAAAGTGGCTTTCTGTGAGTTTTTTCCATATGGCAATGCCAGAGTGCCCTCGGCTGGAAGCACTGCTGCTCTGGGGTGAAGAAGAGACAGCTCTGGGAAGAACTTAGAGCCCCTTCCAGTGTCTAAAGGAGATCGAAGAGAGCTGGCGAGGGACCTTGGATAAGGGTCTGAAGTGACAGGGCACAGGGGAGTGGCCTCATACTGAGAGAGGGCAGAGTTAGATGGGATTTAGGGAGAGATTCTTCCCTGTGAGGGTGGTGAGGTCCTGGCACAGGGTGCCCAGAGAAGCTGTGGCTGCCCCTGGATCCCTGGAAGTGTCCAAGGCCAGGTTGGACGGGGCTTGGAGAAACTTGGGATAGTAGAAGGTGTCCCTGCCCATGGCAGGAGGTGAAACTGGATGGGCTTTAAGGTCCTTTCCAACCGAAATCATTCCATGATTAATCTTGGGCAGGGCCTTGTCCCCCCTTGTCCTCAAGCCCAGCAGACATGCCTGGTGTGGCCTCTCACCCACGTGCAAGTCTGTCCTGAGGATGCTGAGCAAAGCAGAGGACCTAGCAAAATCTCCTTCCTCTCCTGGTTCCAACTGAGCCACTGGCACCAAGGTCTTCTCTGTCCTCAAGCCACCCAGGAAGGCTGGAACACCTGGGCAGACTCCAAGCATCACCCACACTTCTGTCCCACCCCTGTGCCACAAGTACCACCAGCCATGTGCCCATGGCACGGATCCAGCAACCCTTGGAGGGCTGCCTCCCTCGCTCCCAAAGCTCCCAAATCCATGAGTATCCTCACAACACGTGTGCCCACAGACAGAGGGATGAGCCCACGTGGCTGCAGATGGCCTGTGCCTCCCCCACGTGCCCCCCCGTGCCTGCGCCCACCCCGGCAGCACGTGTGCGAGCGCCTGAACCCGAGATGAGATAAGGCAGCTATCGGAATATGCTATAAATACCCACAGCGCTCTCCACTGCTGGCACACTGGCACGGTAGGGAGCCAGAGGCTCTCCAGGCACCGGCAGGGCTCTGCTGTGGCCGTGTCCAAAGGAACCTGGTTTGTCACGGCCTGGGGGCCATGAGGCAGGACACAAGGGACAGAAGATGGGATTTCCCTGCAGGAACATTGTTCCTGTGGTTGAGCACCCGGCCCAGGGGAAGGGCTGGGTGTTGGCTGGCATTTCTTGGACTGCCTCCAATCTGCTGATCCTCCAGGGGACCTGGCAGCACACCCTGAGCAGGATAGGCAGGGAGAGGAGCCAGCTCAGGCTTCTGAAGGGGCTAAGACTGCTGTGTAGGGGCCAGCCAATGTTACTGGGACAGCTGCTGTGGGATCAAACATGGACATTCAGGAAAATTTCTGCATGTAGGAGAGTGAAGTGTGGGAAGAGGTCCCCTCTACAGGATGAGCTGAGCTGGGCTCCTCCAGTTCATGCTGTGGGTGACAGATCAACCTACATGTCCAACATATACAATCATGGAATTGTTTAGATTGGAAAAGCCTTTTAAGATCACCAATTCTAAATGCTCCCCCAGCACTGCCAAGGGCACCACTAACCCATGTTCCCAAGTGCCATATCCACATGGCTTTTAAATCCCCCTGGGCTGGGAACTTCACCACTGCCCCAGGCAGCTGTGCCAGTGCCTGACAGACTTTTCTCTGAAGAAATTTTCCCAATATCCAATCCAAGCTTCCTCAGGTGAAACTTGAGGCCATTTCTTCTTGTCCTGTCCCTTGTTCCCTAGGAGCAGGCCCTGACTTCTACCTGGCTCCACCCTCCTGTCAGGGAGTTGAGAGTGAGAAGGTCCCCCCTGAGCCTCCTCTTCTCCAGACTGAGGCCCCATCTCCCTCAGCTGATCCCACAGGACTACCAGAAATGCCTTTGAGCCCTGGCCAGAGGAATATGCTGCCTCTCAGTCTTAAACCAAGAGGGAAAGGTGTCAGAGCCTGGGCGAGGTGAGGATTAGAGGGAAGGATGGGCTATCGGGATGCACAGAGTCCGGCTGGGACAAGTGCGGGGTCTAGAAGGGCTGAGGGCACTGTCCCAGTGGGGCTGGCAGGTACCAGCTCTGCTCGGTGCCTGGGAAGCGCGGCTGTGTTGGGACAGGAGCCCGGGAAAGCCGGAGGCAGTGCAGAGCGGAGGCAGTGCCAGCAGCATGCGGGGAGCAGGCGGCGATACCAACCTGTGGCCGAGGAGCCCAGGGTGCGTCCAGGGTAAGCTGTTAGCGAGGGACACGGGGAGAGAGAAAAGGAACCGTGAGTCCAAGGAGCAATGCGACAGCCCGGGTGTAGTCCAGGACAAGGAAGGAACTGATGGCCACATTCCCAGCGGGAGACGAGGAGTTACAGCCTGGGAGCGACCTGCAGCTCCCAGGACAAGCACTGAACCCCTGTCTGCCCTGCAGGGCGGGGATGCGGGTCGGGGTGCCGTGCATCCCAATCCCTGCTCTGCAGGGTTTTTGCCTTCCCTGACATCACCCACCGGGCACACGGAGCCCAACAAGCCAGGGTTAGACAGCCACCAACCCGGCAAGTGTCCCGACAACCCCAGTGGTAGGGTCACCTGGACCCAGCCCCTGTGGCTGCTGATGGCGTCTGAGAGGTCATTCCCCACACAGGGACACTTGCTAATTAGCATATATCAGTAATTAGGGTCACCAGCATGCACCACAACTTGGTGTGACCTCACAACAAGCTTCCCATGGCTGGCCTGGGAGAATCCCTCACCCTCAGCTAGGGATAGTCCCTCCAAGCACAGAGTTGGACCCAGCCAGAGCATGTCTGCATCCACGTGGGATGGCAGAGCAGAGAGGCAGGAGGGTGGCAGGCAGGGAGAAGGAAATGGCATCTGCCAGGCTTAAGCAGAGGGTGTGTGGGAGCTTTCTGAGATGCACCCTGACAAGTCAGAATTGATGGTGACAGCCACAGCTCCTGCAGGACTCCACGGGAGTTTTCACATGTTGTGGGGAGCAGAGGAACTCCTTGGATTACACTGCAGTGAACAGAGCCCATGGGAATGGAGACAAAATGGAAGGCTGCCACGTAATGGAGGGGCCAGAATGCTTGCCACGGCACCCCTCTATATTGGCTTACACTTCCAAAGGTCACACATATTTCATGACAGGCCTGCCCCAAAGCTCTCCCAGCTGTCCCGCTCCTCCCAGCCAGCTGAGCTGGCAGCTCTGTGCCCTCCAGCCTCCCCTCACCACAGAGAGGGGGCACAAGGGGGAGCTGGGGGCACCTCCCAGCCTGCAGGGACACCACTGATGGAGAGAACCCACTGGGGACAGGGGCACTGTGCAGGGGCAATGTTGAGAAGGCTCCCTGAGCTCCACTGTGTCCTCACCTGCCCTCCAAGGTCAAGAGAGTTCCCTAGGCCAACCCTGTAACTAATGTGCAGGTTTCTCTGATTACAATGTTAATGAGGGACTGGGAAAAGCTGGATCTGTGGGCATTAAAGGCAAACCGCTGAGCTGTAGGTTTCCAGAGGGGGTTGTGCGTGCCAGGGTATGGCTGGGCTGTCAGAGATCCTTCAAGAAGTTTGGTGCCCATAGAAATATTTTGGAGGGGAGCATGGCCAGAGTATCTCACAGCTGAGACAAGGACTGGAGGCAGTGCAGCATCCCTGTGCCCTTCCCTAGGGGCCAGGAGGGATCTGTGGGTTGCCAGCTCCAGGGTCACAGCACTGTGAGGGTGCCCCATAGGACACAGCAGGGTGTGCTGGGACCTGACCTGGGGACTGTCAGCCCAAGGGGTGGCTGTTCCTCACAGTGAGGTGGGACAGACCTCAGAACAGAGTCTAGAGCTGAGGCCAGAAGAAACACCAGGACCTGCTGTCCAAGGTGAGTCCTGTTCAGGAACTGGGTTTGAGAGGGGCTGAGAAAGCACGAGATTAATGGTTGTTTCCTCAGGAGTTGAGAGGGAGAAAGCCAGCAGCAGCCTGGGAAACACTTAAACACTTGTTTCCTCTCAAAGAGGGAGCAGGGAGGTGGCTGCTTGGGCATGGGATGGATTAAGGGTAGGGTAGGATGTCGTGAGGGCTGGAAACTGGGGCTGGGGGCTGCATCCTCTGGCTGTGAACAGCCAAGTGGGGGTTAGAACCCACCAGCTGCCCCTATAACCCCAAACATCCTCCTAAACTGTGTCCCAAGTTGAGTTGACAGCAAACATCACCAACACAGACCAGAGCAGCTTGGAGAGCAAGTTGGGGTGTTGCCGGGGCACAGGCCAGCAGCCATGGGGTGATAGCCAGGACACGTTGTTGTGACCCCCAGTTACCCTCTCACAGGGTAACTTCCCTGTGCTCCCCACTGGCTCTACACTGGAGGTGGCCTGGCTGGGTAGGGAGATGTCCAAGCCTGCTTATAGAATGTCTGACCCAGACTTAGGAGTTGCAGTGGGGATGCCTGGAAAGCAGGGGTTCTGCTCTATAGGGATGTGCCCCTGTTGGCTGCCCAGCTGAGCGTGGGGCCTGTGTGCTGGTTGGAGCAAGGCCAGCTGTAACAGAAAGATCTGTGGGGAGGGTGTATCCCTGTCCTGCCTCACCAGGAGGGAGGGCATGGCTCCAGGAGGTGTGGGCCTGGACAACTGGGGAGGCAGGCAGAGCTGCAGGACAAGGAGGAAAACTGCAGGACCCTGGCAGGAGGTTGACATGGGCATGAAGTCCTGGGACACTGGCAGCAGGGACTCCAGCATCCCCTGGATGCTCAGGAGACATCTGGCCCTGGCTCCTGTGCTTGAATAGGTGCTCAGAGGAGAATTACCCCGGTGAACAGGGAAGTCGGACTTGAGTTTGAGCCATCTGTGCTTGGAAAATGAGGCTGCTTGGGTTTCCTGGGGCACAAGAATTTCCTGTAGCTTGTGAGCATCTTGGGATAGGGCTGCACTTTCCTGTTCTGGAGGGACACGTGTGGCCCGGCTCAGCCCACACCATGCCAGCAGCCACGGGGACCTGCTCACCCCATCCAGCGTGTCTGAGATTGCCAAGGGCTGGAAACTCCAACTCTCAGGATGAGTGAAGGCTGTGGAGCTTGAGGAATACCCTGCCCACATGGCTGTGTCCTGTACCCAGCAGGAAGGATGCCAGGTCCAGCCACCCCCAGGAAGCTCATCCCCAGCCTTGAGAGGTCCTGAGCTTCCTTGCCAAGCCAGTTTCGTTGGGCCGTGATCTCTGCTTGGCAGGGGTACAGGGCATTGATGTTGAGCAGGTGGGAGACCCAAGGCAGGCAGGGCTCAATGCTCAGCCCACACAGATGGCCCTGACAGCAGATGGGCTGAAGCAGAGGCAGGAATTCCTGCTGCTGGGTTCACTAGGGCATGGCCTCAAGTCCTGCGTGTTCATGGACTCCTTGGGAAGCTGCAAAGGAAGACACACTATCCGAGGCTTTCCATGATCTGCTCTCCGCGCTGTTATCTGCATCCCCAGGACCTGGTGGTGCCGGAGACACCAGTGCCCCTGGCATTACCTGTGATCTCGTGCTGCCTCAGCTCGTTGTATCTGTAGGAGTGTTCCAGGGGCTTGATGGAGGAGTGGTAGATTTTCCTCAGTCGCTGCAATACTCCTGGGGGGCAAAGCATGTGGGCAGGTGAGAGGCAAACCCCACCACACTGGGGGCATTCCCTGCAGGAGGGACATTCCCTGCAGGTCCACAGAATGTCCCATCAAGGGACTTGGCTTACAGCTGAAATCTTGACCAAACTGATTCCAGTCACACATTTTGCCCAGAGAAGCTGTGGTTGCCCCATCCCTGGAAATGTCCAAGGCCAGGCTGGACAGGGCTTGGAGCAACCTCGTCTATGGAAGGTGTCCTGCTCATGGCAGAGGGGTGGGATGAGATGGCCTTCACCATCTCTCCCAACCCAAGCTGTTATAGGATTTTGATGCCTCTCCCCTGCTAGTGCTTCCCCCTGGGCACTGTCCTCATCTGCTCCCAGCAGCTGATGAAAGGAGCAGCCCTCCTAAATGCTGTTTAGTACTTAACACCCACGATCCCAAAAAGCCCTCCACCATGGTGCCAGGGCCCCCAGTGTGGTCCCTGAGCTGCTTGCTAGAAAAAAAGAGGAGCTTTTCCCACAGTATCTCACTGCCTTTCCAGCCTGAACTACCAATGGGGCCAGCAGAAGCAAACTTTAGAGTAGCAAAACCCCAAAATATAATTGGAATAAAAATCCCAACTCTTTCTTACAAGTTGCTCCAGGTTTCTTTGAACCGGGATGTGCCTGATTCACCACCTGCGTCTTCCGGCCTCTATACCCTCCTAATTCTTGTACGCCCTCAGGGATGTCTTTAAAATACCTAAAATATGTTAACCTAAGAGCAGCCAAAGGACTGTTATTGAAGATCTGGCATTACTAGACCTACAAGAAGCAAGGTTAAAATCAAAACACAAGAGAAGGAAAATCCTGTCCATGGTCTTAGTGCAGGGCATGCATGGCCCCCTCACCTGAGACATCATCAGCAGGTTTTTCCTCGTTCAGCTTGAGGGTGTTCTCCAAGTGGGACCGGTCACGCTTGGTCGGCTCGCTGGCATCTTCAACCTCTTCTGGAGGAGAAAGCAGGGAGACCTGTTACTGCTGGAAGGGGGAACCCACACAGGAGCTCACACAAGCGACTGCTGGGGAGAGGGCATGGGGAGCACACACACCCCGAGCCTGCGGACACGCCGTACCCTTGGCAGCCGCTGTCACCCTTAGCATGCCACGTGCTTCCCCTTTTGCACAGGCTCCTGGAGGCTGCCAGGGCTGTGGCTGCTGGGGGAAGCGTCATGGGCAACTGCTTGGCTCCAAGGAGGAGCTGGCTGCTCGTGGGGAATGCAAAGGACATGCCTGGAAGGGGCTCCCAGGGTTGGGATCTAGCATGAGCACACGTGGCAGCTGCTGCCCAGCAGAGCCCTGGTGCTTCCCCCGGCAGCTGCAGCTCTGTGGGGCTCGGCCGCGAGTGCAGGCTTTGTGCTGCCGCCTCTCTGTCTACCCACTCCCCAAAAAACTACATGGTGAGTTGGAGACGTGGGTGCTGAGGCTGGGGCTGGCTGTGGTTCTCGGGGGACAGGCCAGCCTGGCCTATCCTGGCTGCCCTGCCTTTGCCAGTGGGGCTGTTCCCTCCCAGTTCTCCCACCTCTGCCTCCATGTCCCCCTGGAGCCCTCTGCACAACGCCCTGTGCCCCATGGCTCTGTACCAGGCGTGGGGAGTATGAGGCAGGTGCCTCCACTGCGGAAGGCACCCCGGTGTCCCCCAAAGCAGGGAGACAGAGGTGTCCTTGGCATGGAGATGCTGGCACACCACGAGCCTCCAAGAGCTTTTTGATACAGGGAGCTGGGTTGGACTTCAGCAGGGGTTTGGGGACAGGTCTGGGGACACCAGGGTCAAGCAGGGCACCACTAAGCCCTGAGACTGTGTTGAACATCTACTGAGTGTTGGGCTGAGGAAGACCTTTTGACTTGCCAGGTGAAGCCACAGAGACCAAACTGGGTTTGCTCTTCAGGAAAAATGGGAGGCTTTTTGAGCTGGGACGTTACAGATGAAAACAACAAAAATACTAATCTAGTTCCAAAGGTCACTGCCCAACCTGTGGGCCAAAGTCTACTAATATTTCCAGGAAATCATAGTGGGGGGTGTTCCTTTTCCCTAGTTAGTCTTTCACTGACTGAGCGGGGCTGGTGCCTCAGCAGCTCATTGGCCTGGATTAATTCTTCACACCTTCCCTCTGAGCCACAAACTGGAGGAGAGGAGCCCCACCATCCTGGGACATCCCGTCCCTGCACAAGCCAAGGGCCTGGAGGACTCTGCAAGTGGTGGATAAAGAGTCTTTAAGAGATCTGCGAGTGCTGAAAGGGGCCTGGAGATTAAAAGTTTTTCCATGTCCACATCCCTGAGGAGAAATCATGGACTTGGAGTAGAGTGAGGGAAACATCAGTCAGTTTTGGCACCACTGCGATGAGCGCGCCCATGTGACGGGCATCCTACTGCAGCCTCGCTGCCCATGGCTGAGCGCAGTTAGGGGCGGGCGGGGAAGCACAAGCGTTAGGAGAGGGCCATGCACTAGGCGAGGTTTAATGTGCCAAGCTCAGCTCCGCCGGGTTGATGGGAGGTCACTCTCGCCGCTACAGCACACCCACAAGAAAAGACTCCAACCTATCTGGTTGTGCTGGGGCTTGGCGGCAGCTGGGGGGGTGCTGAGGACCTCTGTTTCTGAAAGTGGGGTCTTGTCTGCAGGGGGGTCTGCTGCTGCTGGAGGGTCTTCCACTGCTGTTGGTGGATCTTCTGTTGCTGGTGGGTCTTCTTTTGCTGGTGGATCTTCCACCACTGGTGGGTTTTCCACTGCTGTATGCGGGTCTTCTGCTGCTGGTGGGTCTTCTAGTGCTGCTGGTGGGTCTTCTGCTGCATCCTCACAGGGTGGGTGATGGCAGCTGGCAGGGCCATCCCTGGCTTCTCCTATGCCAGCAGCTGCTGGTTTGCTGTGGCTCTTTCTGTTGGAAGTGCCGGCTGCTTCCTTGTCATTCTCTTCAGCTTTGTTTTCTGGCCTGTCACCTTCTTCATCTGATTCTTTCTCCTCCTTAGACTCTGCCTCCTCAGACTCTTCCTTGTCTCCATCTACCTCAGACTCTCCGTGTTCACCTTCCTCAGACTCTCCCTGCTCATCATCTTCCTCTGAGCTCTGCTCGTCCCTTTCCTCCTCTCCCTCAGGTGTAGATGCTGCTCTTAGCTCCTCTGTTTGCTCTTCCCCAGACTGCCCTTCCTCCTCAGAGCCTCCTTTCTCTGTGCCAGGCTCCTCATCCTCCTGGGCATGCATATCACCTTCTGTGCCAGGCCCATGGTTCCCTCCATGATGAGCTGCTGTGAAACCCTCCCCTGAGCTCTGTTCTTCCTGGCCCTGGTCCTTGCCAGTCTCCCCTGTCCGGCTGTCCCCTGGCCCCAGGCCCCCGCTCAGGTCACCCTCCAGCTCTTTCTCCCCCTCTCTATGTCCCTCCTCGGTGACCCCAGGCAAGGAGGTGTTGGCAGTGCCACTGTCTTGCTCCTCCTCAGGGCTGCCATCGGCTGCCTTCTCCTCCAGCCGGGGCTCCGTGGCTGGCAGGGGGCTCTCGGCAGCACCGTCACCATGGCCCGTGCTGGGGGCGCGCGGCTCTAAACGATGAGAACAGCTCAGTCAGTCCCACCCGCGCTGGCACATGGCCACCAGGGCACCCGCTAGGGCCCTGAGGGACGAGCTGTGGCTGGTACCAAGAAGGTTAAACTCTTCCCTAAGCCTTCTCCAGCTCCAGCTCAATTTTCTGTCCCTGTGGCAAGAACTTGAGTGCAAAGATGTGTTTGTTGGGGGCAAAGCAGAGCTGGCAGGGGCTCCATGGCTCCACTGGCCATGGCTGCCCGGCACTGGGGCTGCTGCCTGCCCCAAAGCACTGCAGGAAGGCGGCAAAGCTGCCCTAAAAATGGAGAAAGAAGTAAAAATAGCAAATTTTGAGGGGCTGTGGGCACTTGGCAGGTTAAAAGGGTCCTTCCCCAGCCCTGACTTGAGAAAGCATCACACCAGCCAAGGTGGGCGGTGAAGTGAGAAGGAGGAAGGGGTGTCCTGGCATGAGGAGCTGCCCAGCATGAGGTCCTGCCTTCCACAGGCAGGGCCTAATGCTGGCCACGAGGCTCGGGAGCTATTTATTGTGAGTGTCCCTTCACTAGGAAAGCATGTGCTGGGCCATGCGGCTGCTGGGGACACAATGAGTGTGTTCTGTGGCCCAGGAGAATCCATCCGTATTTTCCATAGGCTCCAACTGCAATTTAACATCAGTCAGCGGGTGCCAAAAATAAAAGATCACGGCTATACTGTCTCCATTACAAACAGTTGCTGCTAGTCTAAGTAATCCCCCCAAACGTCTCATGCCAGGGGAGCATTTCAGAGGAAAATAATTCCTTTGTACTCCAGCTGGCAAGCAGATGCCAAGCAGGAAAAAAAGGCCACCTCCACCCAGGCTGTGGGAGGAGAGCGGGCACGGCCAGCCCTCTGCTCCGGCTCTGGTGCTGTGTCCGTGCAGGAACCACAGGGCTGTATCCAGCAGGACCTTGGCAAAGCTGGAGCTCGCTGGGCTTGGCCACAGGGACGGTGGTGGCCGAGCATAGGAGGAGCTGGGCTGGGGTCAATGCGGTGCCAGCCCCAGACCCCTGAATCCAGCTTGCCGTGCCCGGGGATGCGGGGGGGTGGCTGTATCTCCATGGCGCCGGGGCTAGTGGGGCTGTGAGCCGGGATTGGGGTGCACTGGGAGGCTTGTGCCATGCCAGCAGCGGGCACTGGGAAGGACAGGATGCCCCCCAGCCTGCCCTCGTTCCCGGTGGCTCTCAGTTCCCTGGCACAGCAGAGCTGCAGCCGCTGCCACGGTCCCTCACCCTGCCCAAACCGGATGCACAGGTCACCCTCGCTCTGCCCTCGCTGACCTCCCTGTTCTCTGCTGGCACACAGCTCACCAGTGCCTCCAGGCTCCCAGTTCAGCTCCCAGGTGGAGGGAGATAGTGGTGGGCAACTCCCACCCCCCTCCATTCCTCCCCTGACCTTCAGGTCACCTTCCTGCGAGACCCCTGGGACCCTGCAGGAGCCTCTTGAATGGGAATATCTACTTTTGACCTGCAAAGCCCTGAGTGGATGGAGGCAACACACTCCTGCCTGGCTCTGCTGGCCTGGGAACCAGCCTGAGTCACTGGAGGGTCCCCTCAGCTGATGGGAACAGGGATATTCTCAGTTTGGCCCCAAAGTAGCTGGTGAGCTGGAGGGCTGGGAGAGGAGTGAGGGTCAAAGTGGAAGAGGAGGTCAGGACCAGGCAGAGCAGACCCTGTGAGCCCTGAGGGCTTTGTGTGGGGTCTGTGTGTCCCCTCCGACCCAGAGGGGCCATCACCCACCATGGCCAGGCACAACAGCAGCGCCAGCACCCACCACGAGCCGTCCCTCGTGGAAGAAAGGGAAATATCCCCCAGGCGCTCTGATGGGGATGTCCCTGCCGGTGTGCTGGTCACGGGCTTTATTTCGTGTGACCTTCAAGGTCTTACACAAAGTCCCTGTCCCCTCTCCACCTCCTTCTCCCTGTTTCCCCTACATGGTCTCCCGATCCATGGGGAATTGTGCTGACCTCCACATGGCCGGCCGATGAGTGCAAAATGGGCCGAAGGTTACGGGCTTAACACCCTCCAGAGGCTAAAAATACGGCACGGCAACTGTACGGGGGGATCGGGAGAAGCAGCCCCGGCGAAGCCCCCGTCCCCTCGGCCGCTGGCCCCAGCCCCTCGCCCCGCTGCCAGCCAAGGGTGACGTCCGCACCTGGGGGCCCCCGTGGGCTCCGAGAGGGGACAGCCACGGTGTAAAGTGACACCGGGGCTCCCCGTGTTCACACCTTGCATTGTGCCAAGCAGATGGGTGGCATCGGAGAGGAGACCTCGCCCTTTTCCCCTCGGGGACTTGACCTCCCTGCGGGTCCCTGGCTTGCACTGCCCCTGCCACCCCTACCTCATGCTGGGACTGTTATGAGCTGCCAGGGGACACTTTCCCAGGTGGTGACAGCGGGGATGGAGACCCCACGGCGTGGTTCTGGGTGCCACAAGATGCCATGGCTGGTTTGTACCCAGGAACAGCCCGTGCAGGAAGCAGCAGGGGCATGGCTGATCATCACGGTGCCCCCTCCATCCCTGCGCAGGGACGGAACAGCAACGACCTGACGGCAAAACGGGTCCTCCAGGAGGACGGTGAGAAGGGACAGATGGGCACAGGTGGCCCTGGAGGGACACTCTCCCCCTCCAGCAGAAATCGGAGCCCTGAGCGTGGGGCCGGCCATGGTAGGGCTGCAGGGATGGCTTTTCACACGCCCCCTTCCCCTGCCCAGATCCCAATTCCTGCTTCCCTGGGGGTATTATCCACTGGCTCCTGCAAGTCCTGTGCTCCCCATGTCCTCCCGAGGGGTCTTGGTGGGACCTTGTATCTCAAATATCCAACCCTGCCTTTATTCTGGCAAAGTCCTTTAAAACCTCATGAAAAATGACTGGACACAAAGAAACTGTCAGGGAATTCCTGGGATTTTCCAGCTGGACCTGCTGCAGACCCCTCCTTTCCTGTGACACCCCATTTCATGGTGATGTCCCCACCCTCCAGGCTCTGTGGGGCCCCCCCATGGCCTCTGCTCAGGGCCATCCCCCAGTGTTCCTCCAGCTCGTGGTCCTGCCAGCCCAGGGCTCAGAGCAGCTGGGAGCCCAGCTCCAGCTCCAGTTTGGGGTCAGCCAGGCCAACACCTTCAGAGGGAAGTGTCCCACATGGGTTCAAGCAGCCCAGAGGACACAAGTACAAGTATGCGGCTAAGGATGGGTTTGGCTCTCCAGACCCTTGTACACCTCAAAACCCAGGATGCCCAGACACATCATCACGTCCCAGAGGATTCATGATCCCAAAACACCAGCATAAAGCAAATATATTCCTGGTTTTCCGTGCAGAGGGAGGTCTAGGAAACAGTTTTGTCAAACAAACTAACTTGACCTTATTTGTAGAGAAAATTTTAGGTTTAGTTTAAAAAGGTGATGAAGTGATTTGATTTCTATAAATGGTTGGATAGAGAACCCTATGATATTTTTATTAATATATGGTAAAGAAACCTCACCAGTATCTACCAAAGGGATTAAAACCAGGCTTGGAGCTTTCTAAATAGAGATGAAAATAGGGAATCACTGCTGCAGGGTGTTTCTTCCACTGTCTCTCCACCCTTAAGGTCTGTAAGGAACCCTGAACCCTGACTTGCAGAAAACATGAAGATGAGGAAGGTGGGGGATGAAGCACCTGCTGCTTCCTGGCTGAGGAGCTCTGGGTCCATCAGTGAGCAGATGGCCAGGAAACATCAGGTGTTTTGGCACAGGCAGATGTCACACTGTACGTCGAGGAACATCCACCTGCGGTGTCCCTTGCAGCTTGGAGGAATGCTGGGGGACCCAAGGGACACACTGTGGCATGGCTGGGGCTGGAAGAGCCCCTTCTTTCCAGAGGAAGGATGTCCAAGAGGTCCCACTGTTCTTGTACCCTGGCCTCCAGCCGTGGGAGGCTTCACCAACCCACCCCAAGGATGTCCCCTGAGGAACATCCTCTGTGTACTCAGGGCAAGACTTCCTGGCTCCCCATCCCTCCTTGGGTCATCCCAACCATTCCTGGTCACCCAGTCACCCCTTGGATTTTCCAGCCCAGATTCTAATGCCTGATGTCCCACAGGATCCTCAAATCCATGGGAATGTCGGGGCAGACTCTACCTGGCCATGCCGAGCAGGGGTACCCAGCCCTGGGGTGTGATAGAGCCACAGCTTCAAACCCTTCTCCATAGTGTACCTGGGGCTATGTGACCCCAAGGGTCAAGCCACGTGCCCAGCTGGCATTGGGGCCATGCTGCCACTGCCAACACCCCATCCTGGCTCAGGGTGCCTGTCAAGAGCCTCCCCTGCCCCTCCTGCAGCCCCCACCGGCACAGGAGCTTGCAGCTCCCTCCAGCTGTCACTTAAAAGGGAAATGTCCCCATGGGCTGGAAATAGCTCAGTGGAGTCCTGCACAGCCCCAGGGCTGCTGCTATTCCTGCAGTGCTCAGGGGACGGGCAATTCCAGAAGCAATCTGGTCACCCCCAACCCAATGGCCAGACTGGGATTTCACCGCCTCGGTGAGTGGGACACTGGGAATGTGGCAAGAGTGTTGTCCCTGGGCATGGCACAACCCTCCCAGCCTGGTGCCAGCCCACAGAGACCTGCTGGTACCTCTGTGCCACCAAGGCCATGCACAAGCGAGGTGTCCTGGCCTTCCTGCCCAGATGGATGTCACCTACACACCGGGACAAGGATGGCTGATGGAGAGGGTATCACAGCAGAGCTGACCTGCCTGGCACCTGCCTTGCTTTGCTCAGCCAACAGCTTGGGAGCAAGACAGGGCATCCACAGGGACCAGGGTCTGCTCAGGGTGAGGCACCAGGGGTGTGACAGGGATGTCGGTGGCACAAGCACCCAAGGCACCTGAGGCACCCCAAGCCCCTTGTATCACACACACCCCATGGCAGTCGTGCCCGTGGCTGTGCTGGTGCTGGAGGGTAGAGCGAGTCCAGTGAGGTGTCACTGGGACACAGGGGTCCCCACCTCCAGGGAAGCTGTGAACTGTGGGGGCCACTGGCCTGGAATGCACAGGGTGGGGTGTCCCCATGGCTGCTATGCCCAGGGCCCTGAGCCCACAGGAGGTGTCACAGTCCCATTCCCAAGATGTTCTGACCTGGGAGGTGGAGCCCACTCTAAAGTGACACATTCCAAGGTGACATGTCCTGGGTGACGGGGAACACCCCAAGATGCCATGAGAACGTGGTGATGGAGCGCATTCTGAAGTGACACCTTCCGGGATGAGGCGGGATGAAGCAGGATGAGGACTCCCAGGAGCTCACACCTGCTGTCACGAGCAGGGGTCTGTGCCAGCCCTGCAGTGCCTTGCAGGGGGACACCACCGTGCCAGGGCTTTCCCCGAGTCCTCTCTCAGCTCAGAGGCAGTGATGGCATGGTCTGGAATTGCCCTCCCTCTCAAAGCCATGATGGCTGCAGGGCCAAGGGATCCCCAGGGCAAAGCTGCTGAGCACAGTGGCTGGGCACTGCCCTGCCAGCATACCTGTGGCCCATTCCTGGTGGCCACAGGGGCCACCCAGCCTGGAAGGGATGGCTGGGCTCTGCCAGGTGTGAGTGTGTTCCCCTGCGCAGGAGCAGACAGAGTATGGGGCGAGTGCCCTCGCCATGAGCCACTGCCCAGCCCCTCGGTGGGTGCTGGTCCCCGCCAGGCTCCCAGCAACACCAGGGAGCTTTGCCAGCCCCGGCCACGTGTGCAATGAGCCACTCTGCCCGGGGCTGTAAGAGCGCAGGCGCAGGGCAATTCCCATCCCTGAACCCTGGGAATGGTGGCAGAGTCCCGGCAGCCCCAGGTGCCACTAAACCTGAAGGACCACACCTTGCCATGATGTTCCAGTGAAGCCCCTGGTTCTCCACTGGACTGTCACCCCCTTCTCTTCCCATGGGTACCTGCAGCCCCACAGATACCAACAGGGGTTGAGGGGGAAGACATGTCCCAAAAATGTAAAAAACACACCCTCCAAGCCACTTCCTGCACCCCAAAGGAGCTGGGAGAGTTCAGCTTGGTGCCAAAGGAAAAGCAAAACTCATCCGGCAAATCCCACTGGTCCCTGAGGAGCAGAAGCATGGGCAGGAGACGTGCCACTGCTTAGAGCTGTTTTGAAAACCTACAGTACTGGGGTGAAATATGTGACCCTCAATAAACAAGTGGGGACTTGGGGGACCACTCAGAGCTAGTCCTGGGGCTGCAGGACCCCCATGTGCCTCCTGGCCCCAGAGCCTCCTCTGAGATGGGGGTTCCTGGTGCTGTGCCATGCCGGCCTCAGCCAAACCAAGACGTGGGCTGGTGGTCACCCACCGTGGTAACAAGCTTCTGATGTCCCACAAGGCCACCATTCCCGCTTGGAGCGGCACCAGCCACCAGTCATGGCCACAGAACACCTTTCCAACCCCCTTCCGCAGACCGGACTCGCAGCCCCACGGAGGTCACCCCACCTCTGTCGGGGTGTGTCGCCGGCCCGCAAACCCATTCATTCCCGAGAATGGCCCAAGATGCCCTTAAAAGGCCAAAACTCGGCGGGGCCGGGGGTGCCGGGTGCTGGCAGGCGGCAGCTGCGGTGCCCGCGCGGGGCCGCGGCGGCGCGGGAAGGGGGGGCGGCGGCCGGGGGAGCTGCCGGGGTACAGTGTCCCCTTACACGGTTGTTTCCATACTTAGCCGCCCCCCCTCCCGGCTGCGCGGCCGCCGGAGCCCGGCCAGGCAGAGAACCAGCCCAAATTAACTCAAGGGCAAGCAAGGGTACCAGCGATGCCGCGCCGCCCCGGGGACACCCGGCCGGGCAGCGGGCTGCGAAGTGGGCATGGAACAGCCCGGGGAAGGGGATCTGGGGTCCTCAGAGATCCCCAGAGCCCTGGCACACACACCTCTCCCTCCCTGCAAGTCCTCACCGTCCAAAATCGAGCCACCACAGCAGCCACAGGTGACGCTGACCCAAGGCATGTCAGCAGCAGCACGGCCCCTGCGCCCAACCTGACTCTCTAAGAGGGACCCCAATCTGCATCTCCCGCCAGTCCCTCCTGTCCACAGCCCCACAACACGTCTCCCTGCACATTTTGGGGTGACTCTGCAGCCCTGGAAAAGCTGCTGGGGAGCCCGGACCGCTGTACCCCTTCCACTCTGTCCTGCACCGGGGTTGGGCTCCCTGGGCACCCCAGAGCCTCTCCTGCACTCAGTCCCACAGGCACCCCCAATTCTATCTGCAGCCCTGCAGGGCCCCCACAGACACCCCCAGCCCCAAAGGCACCCACAGACCGACAGGTACCTGCAGCCCTACAGGCACCCAGAGTCCCAAAGGTGCCCACAGCCCCACAGGCACCCCCTCTAGGTGTCCATAGCCCCATAGGCACCTACAGCCCCATGGACATCCACGACCCCATGGGCACCTGCAGCCCTGTGGGGACACACAGCCCTATAGGGATCCCACAGCCCCTTGGGGTCTCCACAGCCCCACAGGCAACTGCAGTCCTGTGGGGACCCCAGCCCCATGGGGACCTGCCAGCCCTGTGGGGTTGCCACAGTCCCAAGGGCACCCACAGCCCCACGGGGACCCCATAAGCCTGGGCACCCACAGCCCCAGAGGCACCCACGGTCCTGCGGAGTCCCCACGGCCCCAAGGGCACCCCCAGCCCTGTGGGGACCCCATAGCCCTGCCAGCAGCCACAGCCCCCGGGATGTCCCCAGCCCCCGGCAGCCCCCAGCCCGGAGTGTGGCCGTACCTGCGGTGGCGAGGAGCAGGAGCGAGGCCACGCAGCAGCAGAGCAGGTTGAGACCCTTCATGGTGGCTGCCAGGAGCTCCCTGCCGCTCGCTGCCTCTATTTATACGGCGTCGGCGCGGGGCAGGGCCGGCAGGGCAGGCAGCTGCCCGCACAGAAGCTGCCGCCGCCGCTCTTCCGCTCCCAGGGGCCCTGGGGATGGGGACAGGGATGGGACACAGCGGCAGCGCTGGGAATGGCTCGTGTCAGGGATGCGAGGGCACGGGACACCTGCTGGCGTGGGGTCCCTGGGCTGGCACTGCTCATGTGGGGTCATGGTCCCCATCCCAGTGACAGGAGAAATGGGTGCCTCTCTCCCTTTACTCGAATAAATTCCCGCAGGACTCCTCTGTGTCCCTTGAGGAGACTGTCCCCATCCCAGAATCCTGCTGGTGTGTGGTAGTGGGGCTCCTTGGGTTACCTCAGCTCCTGCTGCTCTTTTTGGGCTGGAGCAGGGTTATGTGGACAGGGAAAGCTGAACATCACTGCCCCACAGTGTCCTCATCCATCCCCAAAGGTGGATGACCCCAAGCACCACATCATGGGCGGATTTGATGTCCCCTCAAGCCACCACAGTCACTCAACTCCAGGCAATGCCATACACCCCAAAGGAAACAGGACAAGTTCCTTCCACCCTGATAGTGTCCCCACTGTCACTGCACTGCACTGGCAGCGTGGCACAGGGCACAGTGTCCTCCTCCACAGCCAGAGGCACAGTGTCACCAGCACCCGGCACCCTTGCTTGTGGGGAACAGCCACCCAGTGCTGTGCTCAAAGCCTGGCCATGGCAGAGTCACCCCTGGGCTCCATCACTGCAGGAGCCATTTGGGGGTGGGCTGTGACCCAGCTTTTTTCTGGGGAAGGGGGAAAACAACAGTTCCCCAAGTGTGGGAGCAGAGGGAGTCCCTGAACCCGAGATGGGGGTGGGAAGGGGGCAGTGGTGTGGAGCAGGGGGTGGTGGGGAAGGGGTGATGGCTGGGAGCAGGCAGGAGCCACCCCTTCGCCAGACACCACGGATGGCCACGGCACAGAAGGGGAGTGGGAGGGACCCACGGCCATGGGAGGAGACTGAGAGGTGGGCACTCCATAGGGAAAGAGCGCCCAAAAAAACATGGAGATGACGGCCTCCACCCCAACTGAGTCACGAGTCAGCTCCATGGAGAGCCAAGGAGAGAGATGGATACCCCCATCCCTGGGGCAGGGGGACAAAAAGTCTGACTCCAGCCCCCCTCAGCTATGCGGCCTCATTAAAACCAGCCCAGACATCCCCCCAGCTCAATGTCAGCACCGAGCTGAGCCCCAGTGTGCTCATCACATGTGGGCAGCACTGGCTGGGCTGAGCTTTAAATACAGCCCGGCTGCTCAGCAGAAACCACACCAGGGTCAGGATCCTCTGCCTTTGCGTCCTGCCGTGATTCCCAGTGCAGGCAGCGCTGTGTCACGAGCCCCCAGAAGGACCAGTGCCCATCAGGCTGGGATCCAGCCCTGTCCCCACAAAGGTTAACGCCGGGAGCAAGCTTCTAAAAAACCAAGTACAAACTTTATTTTGTTTCTTTACAAAGGCACGAGCCTCTTTTTTTTTTTTCAACTTTCTTAACAAAATAGAATAGCTTCTCAATCAACACAAAGACCTGAAAATTGTAAAAAAAATACAAAAAAAAACCAAAACAAAAAAACCCCGAAAATAAACCAAAAAAAAAAAAAAAAGGGAAAGGAACCGAGAAACAGCTGCAGCTGGGGGGGAACCTACTGAATACCACCGAGGCTCTACACACGACTGGCCTAAAACCCTACAGCTGGGTGGGGGGCAGCGGGGCAAGGGGGGGACGCACAAAACAGGGACCCCCCACCCGCCACAACAGACCCAAGCGACACAATCACAAAATAGAAAAGCTCTTCGGAGCTGACGGACCCCACAAACCAGATTAAGTGCTTAAAGAAGGGATGGGAACGGAGTGGGGGAACATGGATGGGCACGTGGACAGGGGTGGGGTGTAAAAATCAGCCCCCAACCTGCCATCCCTGTGCCAAGGAGGTGGATGTTGGAAATGCCAGGGAGGGGTGGCATATGCCAGCCCTCCTACGGTGCTCCAACGGCATAATCCCAGGATTATTTTACTCTCCAAGGGGGTTTTCCCTGCCCCATGTGGGGTGCGGGAGCCATGGTGGTACCCCGAAGTCAGGGGATCCCTGTCCCGCCTTTGCTGCCATGTCACTTGGCATCTCCCCCCTGCTTAAAAACAAATATTTAATTAAAAGAAAAAAAAAAAACCACAAGAGAAGGAAAAAACCAAATTAAGATCCCAACCAAAGGCCCTGTCCCAAGGGAACACCATCAGGAACAGCAGGGCTGCTGCCAGCTTGGCAGGATTCCCTGTGGGTAGGCGGGTGGGGGGTGATAAACCAGGGTGGGGGGCTGTGACCCCCATCCCCAATGCCCCC